>CM054179.1:106041874-106114374 GCA_028829895.1 Sinotaia quadrata
TGTTGTATTTAATTCAGTATCATCTCCTTGTTCTCTTATTTCATCTGTCCACCTCGTTATCGTTTTGCTCTCTCGTTCCACCATTAATTTTTCCTTTATGAGTATTTAGTATGTGTAGTTCTATAGTCCATGTCTACATATTGTTTCATTTGTCATTTTCTTTCTTTCAGTCATATTTCACAGAGTCCCTCTTCTCTTTTCAGGTTTGACTTCATTCTTATTTCTCAGATTCCTCTTCTCTTTACAGCGTTGACTTCTTTCTTTCAGTCATATTTCACAGAGTCCCTCTTCTCTTTACAGCGTTGACTTCTTTCTCTCGAAATCCCTGACACAGTTATGTTTGAACGTTCCTGTTTGTCTCTCCATTTTTCTTTTGTTGTCGTTCTACGGTCTTTCTTTCTTTCTTTCTTTCTCTGTGTCCCCCCTCAGATCTGGGTGCCTTAACGTGGCGAGGGGGTTTGAGTTCTCCAGTGATCTCGAGACAATTGTTTACGCTTTACACAGCTACTCTAATGAGTACGAGTGAGGAGACAGACTAAACTCAGTATTCTTAATGTGGTTGTTAACTCCCTAGGGAGTTTAGGTATTAGAGTTTGAAGAACTAACATGTCCATAACTTTATTTTTATGAAACCTAGTGTTAGGTACATTTACTTTTTTTTTGTTTGTTACTTTTATTTTTTTTAGGACTCACGCAATACATGAATGGAATATTTGTATTCTAGACTGATGTTTGTTTCAAAACAAAAGAAATGATTGTATGTAGTTATAAATATGATTTAACTACAGTTAATTTAATCCACTGTCAGCTAGTTAGTAATAAGTTTGTAAAATATATAGCACTGATGATGATAAACTGACGATATTGATAATCTCTGATAGTGCTTCTAGAGTTCACATTCTGTTTGTGATAAAGTAATATTGCATATATTAACTTTTCACAAATTTCAATAAAAAGTAATGTTTAAATGCATATTTTGATTTGTCTTCACTACAAATGTGTGGTGTGTGTGTGTGTGTGTGTGTGTGTGTGTGTGTGTGTGTGTGTGTGTGTGTGTGTGTGTGTGTGTGTGTGTGTGTCGGTCTGTCTGTCTGAGACAGACAAAGACGGTGAAATATTAAACCAGTAAGTCGAAGAGAGTGTATTATTTCATACTCTTCAAAGGTGACGAAATATTAAACCATAAAGAAAATAAACTTCTCTAGTCACATCATCTTTCCTTCTGAAAAATAACAACGCATCAAACACAGACAAACTCTAGTGTGTTTAACTGTAACTCAGAACTCATCATGCTACTGCTTGCTGTTGACTGACTATTAATATTCATTTTTAAAACAAAGCAAAACAAAATAAGCATGCCATCAAAGCCCAGCCACCATCCTCCAATGAAGATAACAGCAAGCTGAAAAGAAACTGCACAAATGCAAGAAAAATATTGAAAGTGAGAGAGATTTTAGTGCACATAATATAGCAGTGGCGATACCAGCAGTGCAATGTAATATTTTTTGGGGAGTGTTCTCTTATTTATCTTATCTTGAACCAGATGAGAATCTGTCCCTCAGCTTGAATACAGCATGAGTGGTTCAGTCTCCTGGATCCTTGAGTATGAAGCGTGGTTTGACGTCTTTTTTTTTTGACGCGGGACCAACGAAATGCGTAACGGTAGTAATTGAGCAGTCAGACCATACAAAGTGCCAGGCTCTGTTGGCAATAAATCACAATTATAAAACCTTGAAATCCCACAAGTCCACAGACTCACAAGTATTCAGTTTGGGAAAATGGATGCTCGCCTGGGCGTGAAAGGGCAGTCTAAATTTAGCTCTGTCTAGCTCGTCTATTTAAGTATTCTAACATCTGTCGTCCATATTTTAGTTTACTCTAGTTGACACTTTTTACATCCGGTCCAAACTTTATGACAGCCAAGGGACACAGTTCCCACATACAGATTTTATGTACACTCACATCGGCCAGAGTGGGTGACAAGCTTCACCCGGAATTACATAACTTGTTCGAAGCTAAGTTCAATCAAAATGTCAGAACTCAATGGCTTCACATTGAAAACAGTTTTAGAAAGAGTCAGATAAAATCAAACTATTATGACTATTTAATTTATTATTATTATATTTAAAATATTATTATGAACTAAGACATTTACATGTTTGATAACTTAATAAAAGCATGAGAAGGTGAGTGGACATGCCACAATGAGTATAACTATTTTTTTTATTTTAAAAATCTTATACATATAAAGAAACATAAATTAAAAGTAATTTAAAATTATAATGATTTTTGTTATAATAAATCACCATATTTTATGAATGTGCAATACTACAATAATAGCAAAGTGTTCTGCGTGTAATTGTGTTTTGTCAACCAAAGAATAACGAGCATGGAAAAGAAGTAATGAATTATTTAGATCTTATTTAAGACATTGACGCATTTGTATGACGAAATTATTCACTTGCACTCTACAGAGCGTTCACACCCTTCCATTGTAGTACTCCATCTAATTTTGTGTCGTCACTATTCAGTATTTCACTGTTAATTTAGTTTTGTGACGTCACCATTAAGTATTTCACTACTAATTTAGTTTTGTGACGTCACTATTCAGTATTTCACGGTTAATCTAGTTTTGTGACATCACTATTCAGTATTTCACTGCTAATCTAGTTTTGTGACACCACTATTCAGACGACAGGAAATGTACAACGAACAGACATGGCATGTACTGGTCTTCATGTATTTGTTTTTTGTCATCTACAGAATAATGCGAAAAAAGAAGTAATGAATTATTTAGATCTTATTTAAGACATTGACGCAATAGTGTGACGTAATTCTCAATGGGAGCTCACAAGCGATTCTGAAATATCGAAATAGTCCCAAATGAGATCTACGGAACTGAAATAAATCGAAGTGACAATCGGAAAGAAATCAGGGATGGTTCTTCTTCACAAAAACTAGATTATCATTTAAACAGTGTATAGTGATGCCACAAAGCTAGATTCAGAGTGAAATATTTGAATAGTGACGACACAAAACTAGATTCACAGTGAAATATTGAATAGTGAAGACACAAAACTAGATGAAGACACAATCGAAAGGTGTTGAGTAACAATTGGTTGTTTGCCAGTAGAGTTATCATTGTTGTAACTCTTACATAACATTCGCAAGGTGACTTAGAACCTCCTCACCACATTTTTCATCCCTAGAACAGAAATTAAAAGTAGCATATTTTTCAAATAAAAATGTATAATTTGTTGTATATTTCAAAACAGCCTTAATTCAACTTTCTAAGTAATCAAATGTGTAACATAAATTTCAAAAGTTAATAATATTTTAATTAATTTAGCAGATAGGTCTACAGAATCTTAGAGAATAAAATCTAGACATCTAAAAAAAAAAAAGAGAAAAGAGAAGTCATCTCGGCACTTATCGCGGTACAGTCATTTGTATATTATGATGGCGAAGCTCACAAACCCAAACGCATTAGAGTTCGTGAGTGAAACAAAACATTTTATAATTATCAAAGTGCTAGTTGATTAGTTTATTCATCGAAGCAGAAAAACAGATCACTATAAAAGTTATTTCCCCTGATGATAGCTGATGTCATTTCCTGCAAAAGTTTGCGATAACACTAAGGGTAACGTTGTCGCTCTCGATTCTCTGAATACGAATGTTATCACTTAAACAGAGTACTGACAACACAAGTCGTAGACAAAAATATGAACAGTGATATGATTCACAGAAACAAATGTTGATCTAATTTATTTAAAACGTTAATTTTAAAATTTTCTAATCACATCTAGCAAGTATGCACGAACTTGTAAAGTTCACTATTTTTGTATGACGGTTTAAACATTTGGTCAGTTAATATGGTGCTGTTTGATACTTTTAATTTTTTTAAAAAAAGGTTTATATATAAACATACATTCGCATACACGCACTCGCATATGCACGCACTCACTTACACACACACACACACACACACACACACACACACACACACACACACACACACACACACACACACACAGCCACTTGACCACATTCGCTCGCAGTAAAAACATACCCCCTACGATATTCAGTATTTCGGAATTAATTTTTCAAAAATAAAATTCCTCATCTAGCAATCGAAATGACTTTCTGAGTAAAGTATTATATTTTCGTATCTTTGAGCGTTGGTTTGCATGATCACACTGTGTTTGTGTATGGGTCACACGCATGAACACTAAATATAGTGGCTGCTCGTGCCTAGACTATCGACTCTGACGTCAGCAGTTTGATTCTCATCACTGAAGTCGCATTCTGCCGAGAGATTCGAGGTCAACCTAAGCATTGCAACAAAATAAAAATTAAATTAAAAATAAACACATATTTCACAGATACGGTAATAAGCGTTTTGTTCCATGATCGCAGTTTGTAGGTTGTATGTAGAAATGTAGAACTCAGAAACGGGTGGACAGATGTAGGTCTAATTTATTCTTCCAAGTGGAAAATCAAAAGCAGATGACGTCATTAACATTTTATGGAGAAGTTAGTTCAACGAATACCATAGTTCACTTGGAAATGAAAATTCGTCCTAGTCCAGAAAGTCACTGTTTATAAAGCGGGTCCATGCGCCTGTAATGGCCACAACGTTCGAAATCAGAATAGTAACTAGGACAGCAGTCAGCACGTGCTTTTAGAATCAGGTCTCCATTCAACCGACTCCAGCGCCAACTACAGAATATGACGCGTATAATACATTCTGAAGATGGAGATCAGCTATTGACAAGAAGAAATATATATAAAATATTTCATTCCAACGGCCTCCACTATTCGAACAACACATGCCTTTGGGAAACAACAGTTTTCGCCGTTCTCGTCATTTTCGAGAATGGACGAGATCAGGAACCCAAGGTTTTCCGCAATGAGAAAGGGCACTGTGCAGAAAAATTCTTACTTCAATCAATAAGAGTTCTTCCCAAGGGGGCGCAAGTGCGGGTGTACTTAAGCTTTTCACCTTGCTTTACGTGCTGTGAACGATTTATCCAGTTTAGAGACAAACACCCCGACACTCAAGTTGAGATTATTTTCTCAGCATTTTACAGAATTCGACGAGCTTCTTGTGTGAGAGAAAAACATGAACATAAAATGTGCAACCTCACAGACCACGATAAAAGTGTTGGTGGAATTCAACAGTTAATGATGAATGACGTAATCATTCGACCATTCATTTCTAGGGACTGGTTCGCTCTTGCAAATGTTCTCAAAGCAGATTTATCTGAGAAAAAGGTGGACGATAATATACGAGAAAGAAAAGAAGAAGATATGGAAATGATGAAAGATCTGGCCAACATTTTATTCAAGAGCAGGTAAATGCTATTTGTTATAAATTATAAAATCTGTCAGTAGTGAAAGAGGTTTATTGCTGAAATGTCTTTATGGTATTATTTCTTGTTTATGTCTCTCTGTTAATATCTGTTCATTTTTCTGTCTCTCTATTACTATCTATTCATCTCTACGATTCTAGTTGTTCTATTCAACTCTCCGTCTTTCTATTACTATCTGTTTATCTCTTCTCTCCGTTATTCTGTTCATCTCTCCGTGACATTCGATCCACTCTTCAAGGACACCTACCCATCTCTCTCTCCCTCCATCTATATTATATAATATATTATGTTTCAAGTGATCTATGAGTTGTTCTGAATGTGTACTGGAACTGACAATTGACATGGGTCATCACTCTGCTTATTTCTTTTCAGATTGTAGTTCGTCCCTTTGATGTAGTCTGAAGCTGTGGACGATTGCAAAGTGTTCTGTGTTGCAATTTTTGTCGCCATCAAGAGTGTCGAAATTTCATATGCCTATTGCATATTGTATAATGCACATAATTTCACTATTAATTTTATACATCTATTAGTGCTACCTGTATTATTTATATATCTTGAAACATTACGGTATATATTATATAGTATTTATTTGATATATTATTTCATTATGACTTTTCTTTATAAATCTCTTCATTATATGTTGTCTTTTGATGTAATATTACATGTTATATGCGTGTGGATGTATTCATAAATGTATGTGTATAATAAGTATGTGTGTTATTATGTATTCCTGCTCATATTGATTAAAATGATGGTACTAATAAATTAATTATGATAATGTGGTGGTACTAGAGTAACTCTATACCGCCTTTAAAATTGACGAAAATCAATAAGAAATTAAATAAACTATAAAAAAAAAAAAAAAAAGAGCGAGAGAAAACCACTTAGTAAGAGATAATAAACGAACGCGCGCGCGCACACACACACACACACACACAGATATATATATATATATATATATATATAATATATATATATATATATATATAGAGAGAGAGAGAGAGAGAGAGAGAGAGAGATGCACATGCAAATATCGCTATTATTTTTTAAAACGGCTGAGTTAAGGGATTATGTCACTTGCTGTTACAGAACAAGTAAACGCCACTTGCTGTTGCAGAACAAGTAAACACCACTTGCTATTAAAGAACAAGTAAACACCACTTGCTGTTACAGAACAAGTAAACACCACTTTCTGTTGCAGAACAAGTAAACACCACTTGCTGTTACAGAACAAGTAAACGGCACTTTCTGGTACAGAACAAGTAAACACCACTTTCTCTTACAGAACAAGTAAACGCCACTTGCTGTTACAGAACAAGTAAACGCCACTTGCTGTCCAGAGCAAGTAAACGCCACTTCAGTGATATAACAAAAAGTTGCGTAAACAGATTATGTCGAGTGGTAAGGCTCTTGAAAACTACAATTACAACTAATATCTGACACCAAATGACCAGTCCGGACTCTCACAAACATACTTTTAATATGCCTTGTCTCCACATAACGTCAGTTCTCACAAGATTATCTTTAAAGTGTTTTCTCCACTTGACGTACAAGTCACGATCAGCACACAAATTAATAACTTAGAAAGGGAAAAGAGTCAGTAGATTCTGATTAAATATCAAACAAATAAATTTAATGAATATGTGCGCATGAAATCAGAGACAACAAACATAATTTAAAAACAAAATTATTGTGTGTTACTAAACAGTAAGAAATATGTGCGTATATATGTGTGGTGTGTGTACTGTGCGATGTCGGGAGGAATGGGGGAATGCATAGAGACCCTAGGAACTAGAAGAGTGTTGGCTGCCACGTCAAAGAGGTCATTTGAAAGAATATTTTAATATTATTTATTTCCGATCTCATAACTCACCATTCTTTATCATATGGGTTTTTTTTTTATTTTATCACATTAGTAACCAAATAATGACATGTAACCGCTCGAACTGACGCCAAACTTTGGAAATTAGCGGTTTGGAACAAAAATCTAGGAGTGCACCTTCAACTGACACTGTCAACTGACCAAGGAATTTTGTTTAAAATAAATTTTAAATTTTGCAACAAATGCATTCGACAGGCATACATCTATTTAAACAAATTAAATATCAAAGGGCTATAATAAATTTAAATAAAATTAAATAGTGTTCCATGCCGGTTGAAATTGGTTTGAGGACACAATACACTTTTCAAAGTTACAATTACAATTTGGTGATGTACTATTTTTAAATTGTGCGAAATTACAATTTGGTGATGTGCTATTTTTAAAAAGTAGAAATTTGTGTGGGTAGGGTGTGCACTCAGTATTTGCACCTTCTCGCGTTATCATTGTTTTACAGACACAAACTGCACTTCGCTTGATGTAGGTTGTAACCCACCCCCACCCCCGTTATTACATCAGCAATATTAACCAACTGACCAAGTCTCCGTTTCACCAGACATGACTGTATACGTTCTATTATTCTCAAAAGAACGCTTTCCTGGAACATTTGAATAGCTCACACACACACACATTCAAGGACACGCAAACACACATACACTTACATTCATACATACATAAATAGACGCATATATATATATATATATAAAATCTATCGGGAATTCCCTATCTTACCCATTGGGATTGAAAATTGACACAGAAAATAGCAGAATCACCATAGGAGCACTAGTATTTTCCTCAGAATGACGTATGGAAGGGAAATTTATTGGGGGGTGGGTGGGGTCTGTTTTTAGAAACCCGGGGAAATTTAATCTGCTGGAATGAGAAGCCCTCTTTGTCATGGGGTGGATCCTTATTAGTTTTGGAAATGGGGATTATTGTTGCATGCCTCCACTGAGGTGGTATATGTTTCCTGTGTGAAGGATAGTGTTGTATAGTGCTGTTAAGTTTGTGATTATGTCCTCTGGTAGTCTACGCATGATTTATGGTATTTTGTCTGGTCCTGGGGCTGTCTTTTAAAAAATTTTTAATTTTAATAACTCCAGTGTAGTTATGGGGTTGTTGATTGGGTTTGGAGTGTTTTGCTCTGTTGTTTGTTGTTGATATTCATTTTCTAGGTTTTTTAGGTTCTCTTTTAGTGTGATTAGTTGCATTGATTTCTGATGATTTGTTTTGCTGGAGTTAGTTTCGAATTGATCTGCAAGGGCTTCCAGCTTTTCCATTCCTGATAGTGCTAATTTGTTGATATGTAGAGTTTTTAGTGTGGGGATGTTTTCTTCTTTGACCTACCCATTATTTGGTTTATTTTGTTCCATATGGTCTTGGTACAGGTAAGATATGATAATTTGTTGCATGTTTTAATCCAACCTTGTTCTGGGGCTGACTATAGCTTTGATTTATTCAGCATGGATTGTTTTGTACTTGTTCCTACGAGTTTCGCTGGTTGGTTTGAGTCTGTGATCTAAGTGCTTGTTCGCTCTTTGTTTTTAGAGACTCCAGTCGTTGGTTCCACCAAGGTGTATTTATTTGGTTGGGTTTAGGGTTGATGAGTGGAAAAGCTGTATTGGCTGCATTTGTGATTGCTGCTGTAAGATTAATTGCCCAGATGTTAATGTCTTTGTTTGTCAGTGTTTGAGTGTCGATATTACTGAGTTCTTTGTGCACTTTTCTCCAGTCATCCGTAGCTAGATGCCAGGTTAGGGTGGGGGTGGGTATATTATTTGGAGAGATTATGATTTCTATTATGAGCAGGATGGGGTGATGGTCACTAGTGTAGTTGTTGTCTATCTTTAGTATAGTGGTTTTGAGAGTGATGTGTGGGGTGATTATAGCTAAGTCTGGTGAGTAGTGTCCTCGGGTGGGGAGGTGTTAAGATTATGAGGTCATTGTTATTTGTCCAATCTAAGAGTGTTTTTCCTTGACTGTTTTGTCGTCCCTGGGAACAGATGCTATGGTAGGCATTAAAATCTCCTTTGATGATGTGTGTCATGAAATGAGTTTTCATCATTGTTGAACAATTAAATTGGAAGTAAATAATTAAATAAATTATTCAGTGTGAATGTGTCGTTAGTCGGAAGTGCGAACTTCCGGGAAGAGTAGAGAGGGATGGGGGTTGTTGGGCATTTGCGTGGGCGTAAAACGAAACAACTGGGTACAGGGCGGAAATCAAAGCAGCGTAGGCAGGGTCAAGTTATCTAATTTTTAGAAAGATGCGTGGGTGTTGTGATGGTATAAATACCTTTCTGTGCCATTGACCATTACATGCGCGAAAGCGGCGGAAGCCGGAAGCGCCCCCTACACTCAATCAAAATGACCATTACACATGTGCCTACTAGACGAAGCTAGGAGATTGACCGTTGTCCCCTATAGCTTGGGAGAAAGCTGCAGAAAAACCCTTTTTGAAGGTAAATAAATGACTGATGAATGAGAGGAGATTTTAATTATAGATTTTATTGTATTGATGTAATATTGAAATGATAGTCAGAGATCGGTGTGTTTAAATAGGATAATGTATCTAGTCTTGAGGAAAGGACTTAGGGCTGCTTAATTATTAATTTAAGGGACTCAGTGAGAAAGGAGACTTGGTGTGCAAAGTACAAGTACACTTTCGTTAGAAGCTTGTGGCGAGAACATTGACGCGTGCAATCTGGGCGTGGCCAGAGCTTCACTGAACCGCTACAGTTAATGGGGTGCGGTTATTGCTTTAATTCGAAAGTGCGAAGCGGTTTTGGTGTGAGGTGTAGAGTGTGGGGGTGGTGAGTGGGGGAAACTTTGTGGGTTGAGGTTGTGGGTAATGGGGGGTGTGTGTTATTGTCCTTAAATTGGCCTGATGTTGCTGGGGTAGATTTGTCTATACCTTTGAGAGAGGGATTCTGTTGTAGTGTGGATAAGGATAAGGGTGAGGAATCTGAAATGAGGGATATAGGGCTGGGGTCATAAACTTTTTTTTTTGGAGGGGGGGGGCTTGTAGTTGTTTCAGTCTTTTCCTTGTGTTGAGGGGGGGGGGAGTCATGGGGATCAGGGAGTGAGTCTGAGGGGACTGTATGGGTTGGGTACAGGTGTCCCTGGTTTTGGAGGGAGGAGTGTGTAGAGCAGATGATTGGGCTGGGTAATTCTATTGAACATTCATTCATCCAATTTGTAACAAATATTGTTTCTGGGGTGGGTAATTCAGTGGAGCATGGGATGTCTGGTTGGAGAATGGCTGGGGGCAATTTTCTTTTGGGTTTGGGTTTATGTGGGGTCTTTGTATGAGAAGTTAGGCAGAAAGTAAGAAGGTTTTCATTGTTGTTATTTGTTTTCATGTTCCATGGAGAAGAAGTAGGGGTGGGGTGGGGTGATTTGTTTTTAAGTAGTTGGAAGAAGTGTTTGCTGACAGCTGGGCAGTTAATGCTTTGGGCTGTGTGAGTTTTCTTGAAACATCGAATGCATGCTTTTCTAGGTGACTTGTGTTTGTTTGGGCAATCTGTGTGCATGTGTGGGTTTGGGCAGTAGGGGCAGACCATTTCAATTTGGCACTCTTGTGTGACGTGTCCTTGCTGTAAGCAGTTATTACAAAAAATGAGTGGAGCTGCAGCTACTGTGATTCCTTCTTTGTAGAAAATTGTGGACGGTTGTTGGGATTGGAGATGTGAATTGCAAAAAAGGAAGTGAAATCTTTTTTCTTAATGTTAGTGATTGTGAGTGTGGGGGTATGCATTGGCCAATGAGTTTCCGAGATTCCTAATTAGTTGTTCCTCTTTCTTGGTGGGGTGGGGAGGTCAGTTTTGCATTGGTGTGGAAGCTATGCACTCTCTTTCCTCTCTCTCTGTGTTTGTGTTTGTGTGTGTGTGTGTGTGTGTGTTTGTGTTTGTGTTTGTGTGTGTGTGTGTGTGTGTGTGTGTGTGTGTGTGTGTGTGTGTAATGGTGCTGAAAGAGAAACTTCACCAGGTTGTGATCCAGATAAGTGCACAATAAGACAACCATGTCAAAGAGTGTGCATTCTATTACCACAAACTCTTATAAGAAACATTTTTGTGGCAAAGGGTTAAATATAAGTACTATAGGAGAGAAAATCTAATGAAGTGATATAAACTTTTCCTAGGAGAAAATTAGTAGAGGAAGACAAACTTTATGGGAGGTTAAATCTCTGTGAATAGACAAACTAATAATTGGAGATTGTAATTTGGGATTGCTGCTATTTTTTTATTATTTATTTTATATTAAAAATTGTGAAATTTTCATGAATCTTTGTGTCGTTCCTTATCATCTTCACTTTGTGTAATATTCATAATTGTAATGTTTTTGCTGTCCTTGTTGTCGTTATATGTGAAAGGGATCCCTTCACTGGGGGCTCGTGTAGCTACCGGAAGTGTTGACCTCAATTGTTCATGTTGTCCTAAATTATTCATTAGCTTACGGCTGACCGACAATAGTAATGAACACAAAGCAAATCCCCTCCTCCTTTATCCAGGCTTGGGACTGGCTGGCCTTTTTTAAAGGTAAAGGCCAGGCGGAGTTCCACTCCACATGCTCACGCATCTACCCGCACCATGAGACCATCCTGCTATTCCTCTCAGTGAGATTCCAGAAACCATTTCTTTTTACCAAGTGGAATTATGGAATTCATCATTACATACAGCATTTCTGCTCATCATTGAAAAAAGTTTTCATGTGTCTGTACGACTCCTAACAGCAAACTGTACGCGTGATTATCCAAGAGGAACGTTGATGGTCTCATCATACTTACCAACTTACCACAGACCAGAAGTACAGAAAAGCGAAAGCGAAAAAAGGAAAACATTTGTAGTTATTTTGTTATTATTTGTTTTTTCTTTTTTTTTTCTTTTTTTGTTTTGTTCTTTTTTGCTTTTTTTTTTTTTTTTGTTTTTTCATTATCTATGCCTTTTTTTTCCCTTTTGTTTTTATTTGGGTTTTTTTTACTCGTTTCTGGTTTCTGGTTGTTTTTTGTTTTTTTGCTCTTTTTTATTATCTATTACTACCATTTAAATTTCTTTAAAAAATTGTTTAAGTAGATCTGCACATAATTTGGCATCGAGTGTAATGGCAAAATTTGATTTTAAAAAATGGTGTTAAATTATAAATGAATCCCAAAAAATGGTGTTAAATTATGTTAATCTAATTGAAAGATAAAGAGTTATATGTCACAATTAATTACTGGATCGTAGTCCACTCAGACCTAGTTAGCCCACACCTGCAGGCTTAACCGGACCTGAGGTCAGGGCCAAGTCCCTGATGGGTGGAATAAAACATAAAACAACATGCACCCAGATCTGATAAATCCTTACAAAGGTTTCACCCGTTCTGGGGTCAGGACTCAGCTTACGAGCTTTTGGACTGCGCCAGAGGACAAGTCCCGAGAAACGGCACAAACACGTGACAACAAACCACCCAGACTATAATCCAGAAAGTTTGATTTTTGAAAGAAAAAAAAGAAATATAATTGAAAATTAATTATGCATCAACCTACTAGGACAAAGGCCAAGACTTTCTAAATCTTTTAAGTTCGATGCATCTTCAACTTCCCTATCAGCCCATTTCTCAGACCACTCATTGCGATTCTGTCCAAGAACTTTCAATAAAATATCCCAGTCTGATGGGGTGAATGGTCGTAAAATTATGCCATTATCGACAAGGTTTTGCAAGGCTTTTAGTTTGATATCATGATCTGTTTCTATACCGCTTCCTATGTAATCATGATTGTGGCGATTTTCAATACAAAATGGCTGCTTAATTCGAAAATAAGCCGAAAACACAACTTCAACGTCAAAATGTTTTTTAAGATTAATCAGCTCATCACAACAGTCTGGACAAGGAGTAAACGCAGTCATCATTATAAGTCTGTGACAATTATTGAATTTAATTAAATTTTCTTTTTTTAAAAAGTTTTGAATCAAAATTCTTTCTGCACATTTACATGGATGTTTTCTGTCACTCCAAACTGGTTCTAATATCATGCGATTATTATCACCATTTAGAATAAGACAAACGTTTTTTTTACAGCAACGAGGACTTTCCTTGTGAAGCCCATTTAACAGTAATGTGCGAAATGAATCTTTGTTACTTTTAAGCCTACGATAAAAATTATCAAGGATACTTACAACCAGAAAACCAGTTAAAAATGTACCCAAATAATCCCAAAATGATTGCGAATCAAGGCATGGCTCCTTTTCTCTTTTTCTGTACTTCGAAAGCAAGTCGTTAGCATTGCTTTCTGGTCTCATCTTTCTTGCTGTCACCGGTGGTGACGCTCTTTATATAGTTGTTTACTAGTGGACTACTTTCTATTAAAAATTCTGAGGTCGTGAAAAATAGTTCTGATAAATATTTTGACAAGATCTGATGGACATACATTTTTATTAAAATAAATTATCCCAAATAATATATCCCTTATTTATCATTATCTTTATTATTGTATTAGTTAATATCAGTAAACGAAGATGAAATCAGTGCGCCACCCTCGCACACGCATTGACATGTGTGATGCGACTACATTGTTTGTGAGATAATATGTTTCTCAATCACAACGATTTCTTCACACATCCATACATGGGTAAACACACACACACACACACACACACACACACACACACACACACACACACACACACACACACACACACACACACACACACACACACACGCATATGCATAACAAAGTATATCGGAAATTTCCTATTTACTCATTTGCACTTTTTAAAAAAACTGAAAACCGAAACCTCACCATGTCAGAACTATTTTCCTGTGATAAAGTCGTTTATTGCCCCTTTAATAATAAATGTTTAACCGTGTAAAGCTCAAACGCCTTTCAATAATTGCACATACAGCATATAAGGCCGTGATGCTAACCGCTTTTTTATCTAACACACCTTTATCTTGCCACTTACCCCATCTTCAATTCCTACATAATTACAACCACTCCCTTTGTGCATTGTCGAGGACATATACACAACATACACAGATCTGCTTGCACGTTAACTGTAACAAATATATATATAGCCCATAGCCCTGTTTTTTCGCACTTGTCAAAGTGCTCGATCTTTGTGAAATAGATGCCCAGTCTCCCAACAGTATAGCTATTTACACACCCACACACATATGTAATCATATAATACTTGGTAATATAGCTAAGTTGAACATATATAGCAATAACATCAGACATTTTTATCCAAATATCTCGAATATCGATATGAGAGTAGAAATAGGAACTTTCTCTGCCTATTGTTATTTTACTTTCATAACACAATCTACCATCCTAGTAAATGCAATATTTTCTTTCTTATTGCAACATTTTAAACTAGAAAATACCTACTATCCAAACAGTAAATAAGCCGTTACAGAAACTCATTAAACAGGAGACTGGCAATCATTATATACACTCCTCTCCCCTCCCATTCTCCACTAGGACAGAATATTTCAGTTGTAGATTCAGGCAGGGTAGTACAAAACTATAGTCTCTCGCCCAGGTAACCAGGGTTCGATTTCCAATCATACTGCTCATGAACAAATCCCTAGCATCTATTCGTTCGATGAGATGATAAATGGGGCATGTGTGTTATGGGTACATGCTACAAATTTCCTGTCAGTCAAATACTGGAAAGAGTAGGCTGCTGGCCACTATCTGGGTCCACCAACGTCCACTGGAACTTTTCCTCTCCCAACCACAGCACTATATCTTTCCTAGACCATAAAAATTTTCTTCCTTGGCACTTGAGTATGTTCTCTAAATCAGAGAAAATTTGTAGGCATGAACCCCAATTTTTAAAACCTAACGTGTGCCATGCAATAACTCCACTTGAGTCAGACAGTGCTAACGTAAAACCTCGGCAGTCATAGGTGGGTATTTATTTATATAGCAAGTATTGGAGTGTTACGTTGTGCCTAGGCCTAAGTAAGAGTGGACAGCGCGCTTAAGATTGTGCAGCCCGCGAGCTAGTAACCCCATTCCGCGATCTACACAGATCTTCGCTGTGACTAGACTGGAGTTTTCCCAATGATATTTTTGTCCGGGTATAAAAGTCAAGGAACCACCACAACTTGGACAGACGAGACCATGGCGACGAGTAAAGGAGACGTGTTTACTGCCTTCCTAAATAGCGGTTCGCACGCCCATGACTTCACAAGTAAAATGTGTGTTCTTATTCTATTCCAGTCAAGCGGAGGTTTTGATTGCACTAAAGTATTCCCGCGCAACGACGCAGGCGACAAAATGCAGGCAATAGAAGAGATGATTAAATATTTAAGTAAAAAAATTGACTGTGGTTCCGTTTTGTCACAGACTATACAAATGTTCGTGACTTGTTCGCCACACCCCAGTCAGTGTGACAGAATCGTGGATTTTTTCAATGGTAGTAAAAAGCTGTGGGGTGTGGATATACAATTTGACATTCGTATTCCCGCCTTCAACGAAGAAATCAGACGACAGTCTTGCGAACATGGCCATCACGGTCACGCGTTGCCAAGCTATGCGGACCACCACAGAAATGTTGAAGGTCTGCAGAACTTAATTGATCACAACATTAAGCTCAGACCCATGGGTAGCAAATGCTGGGCGACGCTGGGCGAGGCACTGGGCGTGATCTTTACGTACGAGCTGAGCGACCGACAGCTAGAAGATGTCGTGTTTGCAGGAGATTTTGATTACATTTTTGGCAACATGTCAGGTGAGTATATGCTTTTTAAAATTAATTTTTTCTGTTTGCACATGCGTACGACTTAACTAGGGATGGATTTATTTATCTTAGATGTTAAAAATTACATAATAATAATGCTTTTTAAAACTTGTCATCTTCTTATTAAGAATGTGTCTTTTACAGAGGCAAGCAGTTTGAGGTCAGTACAATGTACATGCTTCGGATCTTATTTTTGAAAGGAATTCATGTTATTATCCCCATTTAACACACTTCTATCTCTGATTTATTTTTCTCTAATTATTTCCTTTCTTTTTGATTTTTTTCTGTTAGGAAAGTGTACGGCTGAAGATGAATGAAACCATTAATATGTGTAATTAGTGCTCTACTGTGTGTATATCACTAAATGTATGGGTCTCTACTGTGTGTAGGCCTATATCACTATATGTATGGCTCTACTGTGTGTATATCACTATATGTATGGGTCTCTACTGTGTGTATATCACTATATGTATGGGTTTGTGCGTGTTTCTTCATACCTCTGGAATAAAAAGCAAAAGAAATTTTAAATAATAGCTATTAAAATATTTCTATATTATTATTAAATTTTATTTTATTATTTTATTAATTAATTAAATTTTATTTTATTAAATTTTATTTTAAATTTTGAAAAGTTTATTTATGCTTTCTCATTTATTTTTGTTTGTTGAATATTATGAACATATTTTTATTCTTTATTCCTTAGATAATAAAGTAAACACATGTCAGCCCTGACGATTTCCACAACTTGGCTCTCATCATTTCAATTCAGTTTCACGCTTGGCTTCCCTTTACAAAGGAACCTGTCTCATAGTTTGTTTTTCTTTCTTCTGATCTACTTAAGTTCTTCTAAATCATCACTGTGTTTAAAAAGAGATAATCTAGTTTATCTACTCACAAAAGTAACCAGCCAGTATTCATCAAGTTGAAAGGGGGGGGGGGGGGAACCAGACCCAAAAAGTCAATGCTAATAATCGACTCATTGCATTTCTGACTTTCAGTCACATTGTAGCTTTACTGAGTTAGTTTGTTATAAAACAAGAATCATGTACAATTTCTTAAGTTAGAAGTGCGAAAGGAAAATTTATAAAATGAAATAAATATCAAGCATAAAATCATGGTGTCCACTTGTAAAAGACTCACAAATAAGAAATATTCACGGAAATAAAACGTACCCCAGTAAGCATAATTTCGGGTAATTCCCATTTCAATAATTGCTTCAGCTAGGCAAAATGGGAAATTCCCATTCAAACAAACAACTTATTATAATTTAAAAAATAATTTCTATCCAACTAATTTGCTCTGCATGTGTTTGCTAATAAATTGTTTTCACGTTTATATTAATTGAATAATTTTGTTGTTTATTTTTGACAGGATTAGTTTGTTCATGTAAACGTGATCTCCCTTAATGTGGTTGCGCATGGACTGGACAGTACAAGAGAGCTATTTCCCCTGTCTGCTGGCCTTCCGCTGTAACTTCTTCTAACAAAAATTAAAGAACTGGTTTTCAAGTCTTTCCTCATCTTATGAATGCTTTGACTATTTGAGGATATAAGTGACTTTCAAATCTAGCCAAGCTATTATGAGTGTTTACAAACTCATGTCCTGCTGTTAATGCATCATTTGTGTCACCAGTTGGGAATCGTGTCGTATTCTTGCGCTTCTTGAGTTAATAAAAATAGTTTTAAAAAAAAAAAAAAAGCAGTCATAGTTCTAAGTTAGGTGTCTACATTTTCTTATTTAATGTGGCATGTACACTAGCCAATGGACTATACAAATCTCTTAAATCCTATGACGTCAGTGACTTAGCCCACTGGATCGCACAAGTGAAAAACAAAAGTCAGCATTATGGTCTGCTTTGACCTGTCTATGCTAGAGCGGGCAGTCATCCTCTCCTGCTTATCGGACAGCCATCTCATCTCCTTCTCCTACTTCGTTTACGAGCCAGTGTTCCTTTAGTGATTAAAAAAAAATGTAAATACTCTCTCATTAAGATGACACAGTGAGTGGGTGAGGATAACGTTTATTTTTTCAGTGAGTATACCATGTAATTGTTTATTGGACAATATGCCAGACCACAAGAATCCGTTGCACTGAGCGCTTCCGCAAAAGTTACATTTCCGTGCAGATTAAACAAAAACAACAGCATTTCTTAATAACCTAAAGGCTGGGTAAGTGAATGAATGGATGGGAAAAGGACTAGGTGTGTGAAAAAATGGGTGTGTGAAGGGCTGGGTGTGTGAAAGAATGGGTCAATGAGTAGAAGAATAGTTTCTACACTTACTTATGAATGTGGGATGCTCCGGTTTTAGTTCTTCAACAATTTTTAAATAATTTCATTTAGTCGTGTAACGGAAAACTTGCAGGAGGGCATATTGTCTAAAAACAAAGCATGATGAAAACACTGATTTAATCATTCTTAAATAATGCATGCATATATACATTCAAACATGCAGGTAGTACACATATACATAAAAAGAAAAATAATAATGTTTTCAAGCATTAAACTATATAAACCCTTTACATTTTCTACTGTTTATTACTGTTTATTCATATCACTGCTTATATCATTCCAGTTTTATTTATTTCTTGTCGTTTGTTTTATTGTTCATTGTCTATGTTAAGTTGTTTTGTTATAAGAAAAGAGTCTACATTCATATTTGATGATTACAATTGTCTTGACTCATCTTTAATGTTGACTCTAGGATCATGGCATTCCAACACTTTCCCCCTGCTTGAAAATAATTCAACATTTTACAATTTTGTATGTACTACTAACATTGTACTGTCTCCGCACTTGGAGGCGTAAATGCGAATTATTATTTTCAGATTTATTCCAGCTTTCTCTTTTAGCACCAGGATTATAAAAATGAGAAAATAAAATCACTATTCTCTTTTCTTAATCCAACATTTGTGATGCTGTATCGATTGGTGACGTCATAGTTTGAATATGAAAATATGTTTATCGAGCAAAACTGATCCATACGATAACCCGAGGCGTTATGATTAATTTAAAATGTTATTTGAAGAAGACTATCGCTAAGATTTGTGTCCCTTTATAAAAGGTAAATACACAAAAACATACTAAATGTATACTCTGGAGGCCTAAAATAATACTACATGTACTTTATTACTTTACCGTTAACCAAGAAAAGCATGCAACAACAGTAGAAGTTGATATTTATCACTGCTGTCAAAACACTGATCCATATTCGTATGTCAGATAAGTGAATAAAGACAGCAACAGAAATATACCACTTTCCTTAGGTTCATTCCCAAAAAATATTTCAAAAATTTATTTGCAGACGACTCAGTAAAATAAAAGTAAGAATACCTATATTTAAATACATTTTGAATTACAGATGATGACGGTTATGCAGACATTATGAGAGCAATAAACATCCGAGATCCGGCAAGACGAATAAAGGGACACAACCCATACTGAGACAACACTACGTTTGCTACTCATCGCTGAAGAGGAATGTAAGCTGCCTTACATCATTAAATGTCATAGTGTCACCAGTCGCGTGCGCTTTCGAAAAGTTTTATGTTTGTGACGTGATGATTCATATTTTATATGCACTAATTGATTTGTATTTGAAATTTTTGTGAAACATGAAATGAAAATAAAAAGAAAAGATTAAAAAAAAAGAAACGGGAAAAAAGAAGAAAAATCAAGTAAAAAAAAAAAAAGGAAAATATTCAACAAAAAAAAGAAAAAAAGAGAGAAAAAAGAAAAAAATTGAGAAAAAATAAGGATGGAAAAAATAAAGAAAAAACATGAAAGAAAAAAAAGGTTTTGAAAAGAAAAAAAGAAAAAAAGAAAAAAATTGATGAACAAACGTGTCCCGTGAATGTGAAAAAGTAAAAAATTATTGCAAAATAAACAAGAAATTATTTTAGGAAAAAAGACCACTTGTTTGAATTTATTTGTGTTTATATATTTTACCGTAGAATTGCAATGTATAGGGCTAACTGTACAGAATTTACTTTTGCGAAGGCAATGGCGAATGTTTTCGTGTAGAACAAAATGACTTCGAGTGTTTCACAAATTACTTCAAAAATTGGTGGGTCAAAAGATAGAGTGATTTTGAAGTCGTTTGTCATCCTTCAGACGTGATGTAAATTACAAGTGAAAAAACATGGAGAACTCTTCCTACACAGTAATAACAGTTTATTTTTGACTCAGCTAATAATGCGTCGAATAACTGCACGACTTCACACTTCACTTTCTTATAACAACAAAATAAAGTTTTCAGCATAAAGTGCTGTTAACATTTACATTTACTAACGCATAATATCTATTCTTTGCAAAAAATGGTTATCCCTTAAGGGGACGTAACTACACCAAATCAATGTCCATTCTGTTGTTTGTCGTGGCGTCCTTAATTTTTAAGGCAGGGTGATAACTATCAAATCACTGTCCTACTATAATGGAATAAGAGATAATAGCTTTGTCGTTGTTGTTCGATGGTGACCTTCATTTCTGGTCGACAAGTATTCGTTATGTTGATCATAAAATATTTCATTGTCGGAGATTTGGGCGAGAGGAGTTAGTTTTTCTTTAGCGATGCCTTTGTAAAAATTTTCCCTTTAACTCACAAGGCACGATACAGTTTGCAAAGTGAAACGCCCAAGACTTAATTTCAGTCACAAACACAAATATTTCTCTTCACAGAAAAAGGACAACACGTAAAAATGTTTAAATCTATGAAAATTTTTTTTTCATCTAAAACCTCCAAATAACAAAGCATTTTATCTCATAACGCAAAAATTTGGGTTTTTTCAATGTCTAAGTGCCAGCCATCATTCTTCTTCTTTATGTAGGGGGGGGGGGGGCGCTTTCGGCTTTCGCGGCCAGCAATCATGTCTCTCTACTTCGTTTTTATGTCTTTCTCAAGATAAAATTCTCCTGATGGTGCAACTGTTTTGAATTTAACATTAGAAATGTTTTAATATCTCTACTGAATTAATGGTGCATCATGCATGTCTTTAAATACATTTATATATTTTTTTTAAAATTATATATGTAAATAAATGTTCGCATTTGGGAGAAGTATATTTACTGCTAGATTATAATAAAGCACATTTTTGTGTTAATGAAACTAACTTAAAAGTGTTTAATGCATGTTGAATGTAAGTGATAAAACGAAAAGAGATGAGAGGTGGGAGAGATCGATATTATAACAAAAGCGTAATGATGGTCGTTATGATGACGAAGCACAAGGTGAAAATATATATAAGAAGTAGTGCACTTCATATATCAGATTTTGCAACAGGGAAATGTATACGTGAATAATAATAAAATAATAATAACAAAGAATACATAGAAAAATATCAAGACCTCAGATTAGAAATCCAGAGACAGTGGAATGTAAAAGCAGAAGTGATACCTATACTGACAGGAGCATTGGTGGAACATAACCTCTGAGTTGGAAGGTTATCTGGATAAACTTCCTGGAAACCACAGACTTGCCCCACTACTAAAAGCAGCGCTCCTCGGAGGTGTCCGTATCCTCCATAAAACCTTAAATCTCCCAAAATCTTACCGACAGTCAAACAAAAGTCGTAGAAAGAGACTGAATAATAATAATAAACACCAATTCCGATTAACAGTTAAATACTGTAATGTGAGATTGGTCACTGGACATAAATCTAGTTGTGATAACATTTAGAATGAAAGCGTCAGTATTAGATAAGATTAAGTGCAACATATATGCAATCAAGTCAGGGTACAGCATAGTAAAATAAAATAAAATATTTCATGTATTAGCATAGGCACCTGGAGATTGGGAAGAAGGGTAGTTGAGTAGTTTTTATATTGCTTACGTTATTATTATTTAAATTTATCAGTGATACTTTAAAAATTATAACGCTTTGCAATACTCCAGTGAGGAGTTCAACTTTTCATGGTTAGCCATACAAATATTACAGGGGGTAATATACATATATGCACACACACACACACACACACACACACACACACACACACACACACACACACACACACACACACACACCTTAGTGATATTACGAAATAAAAAATTACAACTTAGTCTTCACTTAATGACTAAAATAGACATAGGGGCAAGCAGACTGAAGGCCTCGCCTCTACACGACTTCCTCTTCTTAAGTGTTCAAACCACTGAGTTATAAATAAATGGAGAGGACATCCAATGATAGCAAGTGTTGCTGATGTGTCGCTAACGGAAGTTTCAATGCGACCATTTTGAATATACCAGCCTAACACAACAGTACTGAAGATAACGTTTTGGAAAGCATCCATTATTTTCCAAATATACCTTAGTTAACATTGTAAATTATACATGTAATCATATTTAATAAATTTTATTAGAAATTTATTATAATAATTTTGTTTTCAGTATTGACTAAAGTGTTTTATATTTTAAATGCTGAAAATAAACATTCTTGAAAATATTAAATTGCAAGAGTACATTTACAAAATACAATCATTAAAAAAGGTCAACACAGTTTACCATCACATTTAAAAACAGCCACTTGTGTGGATGCATTTCAGGTTTATTTTTGTTCTTCAAAATCAGAGCTCATACTACACAATCTTTACACACACACACACACACACACACACACACACACACACACACACACACACACATGCATGCCTAAGCACATAAACTTGTAACTCATATTTTGTTAATAATGAATGCTTTCCAGCACATTATCTACAGCACTGTTATTTTCAATGTTTGGTTTTCCCAAAATGACTGCACTAAAGCTTCCACTAGTGACACAGAGGAAATGCTTCACACACACACACACACACACACACACACAAACACACATGTGAATTTACAAGTTTATGTGGGTATAGACAGATTTTGTTAATAATGAATTCATTCCAGCACATTGTCTACAGCACTGTTATTTTCAATGTTTGTTTCCCCCCAAAATGACTGCACTAAAGATATATATACCCTCCCTCCCTCCCCAAATAAATTACCAGACGATTTCAATACAAAATACAATTTGCTAGTATTAATCAGGCGTAGAGGAAATTAAGATTTATAATAAAGGTAAACCAAGAAATTAAAAGATTTATCATAAAGGTAAACCAAGAAATTAAAAGATTTATCATAAAGGTAAACCAAGAAATTAAGATTTATCTTAAAGGTAAACCAAGAAATTAAGATTTATCATAAAGGTAAACCAAGAAATTAAGCAGAAAGGTAAGTGTGTCACATAAATGATGCTGGCCTTACAAGACGCTTCGCACAGGTTTAGAATTGATCAAATGATGAACATTTTCCCTAATGCTTCACAGAGACTTAGAATTGACCAAATGATGAACATTTTCCCTAATATTTAAACTGACACTTTCTCTTTCTAACTCTAACAAATCCTTTAGTGTGGAATACTGGTTGAATTCTGGAAGGATTTTGACTCTTGATGATTGTTAGCTCCCACTTCCGTCACAAGTACGTCAAAGGTCGTATAGGCGGTTCCGACACGCACACCTGTGTTCACTTCCGTTGAGTGCTCGTCACAGTCGCTAAATTAGAATCCTTCGTCTTCTAACAGGATTATTTGGCACTAACGGTCAAGCTTCCGAACTAACGGGACTCACCTATTGAGATCCTCGTTGTGAAACGACCTCGCGTTACGTGACCTTCCGCTATCCGTCATCGACTGTACGATACTTTCACACTTCGGTCGGAGTCCGTTAACTGTTTATTCTAATGGATTTCCTCCCTACTTCCGATTATTCAGATTGCAATGACTAATTAACATTACAGATCAACCTGACATATTATACTTTACAAAAATAATATTCTACATGTTAATAAATCACAAAAATTAAATATAGATGGACGAATTTCATGGACACAAAATTAATATATATTTAAAAAGAATAAATGGATGGTAAATGAAAGGTCAAAGGTCACCTAAAGCATAGACTGCATACAGATGCTAAAAGTACTATGGCAGATATTAACTTGGCACTATAAATGGAAAATAAAATATTAAGGATACGACCCCAGAAGCAAACATTGAAATTATGAGATTAGTTAAAATAAATCCTGCAAGGGATCTAAGAATAAAACGACATCTTTGATGACGAAGAGAAATATGTCACAACAACATAACCAATGCAAACAAGAACAAAGTACTTCGAACCTTGTCGATGTTAATTGTGGAAAGGAATACCTGATGAGTGACCAGACTTCTTGCCACACTAAATTCAAGTGATTAGACAATATAATTCTCTAAAGCAGGTAAACCTTTGACCTCAGTCCATTGACTGGTCTCTTTCTCGTAAAATGTAACCATTGGTTAATAAAACTACTCGTCCATTTGGAACTGGTTTGCATTGCGTCAGCAATTTCTAGTGTATTCTCAACTCGAGTGTTTACTCCAACTCTGATACTTACAAAAATACCATCATAAGGAGTGATCAAGGTTAGGTTGCTTCGACAATTTAACAATTTATGTAACAATTAAATTTAGAAATGGGATATGCAAATTTACTGCACCACAGTATGTATACATGTATGTATGTATGCATATCTATTAAGATAAATTTCATTTGCTGATATTTTGATATTACTAATATTGTAACAATATTTATACACCTAATGAAACACCCATAGCACAATATAATTTCTTTATCTCTTTTCATCGTACGAAATGTAACGGTTAACGTTCCCTCCATAATAGCAATATTAAGCAAATTAATTATGATTAAATTAAATTTATTAAGCGCATGAGTGAATATTCGAGTTTTAGCTTAACAAATAACTAAGCAATCAGATAATTCTTTCTTTAATCTGTGCGGACATTTTCGTAGACTGTCGAATCAAGATTGCGTAATCAAATATTCATAATGGAGCAGGAACCTAAACGGAAGCATTCGTGTATTAAATAATGAATTCATTTTATTAAAAATTTTAGCTGGTAGTTTACATAGTAGTATGCAAGGGAGTAAGTAATCAAATTAATTATTCTTTCTTCAATCTGTCATATGTTCTCCAAAAATATACTGGAAATTATGTAATCATTTATACGTGTTTAATTAAAGTTAGAATTTCTGTATGCATAAATAAAGATTGCCTTCTAGCCAAAATTAATCACATTCAGTGTAATTCGGAAAACAGTTTGTATTTCTGAAAACAGTTTAGAATCTTTCAATCAGCTTGATTGAGTAAGATTTCACTCTTCGCCACCAGCTTCTCAATGACCTCACCAGAAAACATATTGATCTCCCTTGAAAACGTCTACATCTTGATCTTCCCTGAAAACATCTTGATCTGTCTTGAAACATCTTGATCTTTAAAAAAAAAAAAATGCATTCCTAGCATTCTTGCCATGCCACAAATCATCCTGGTGTAATTACCTTCTTGAGTGTCAATGCACTGAAAACAAATTAGGTTAATTACGTCACACTGAACTCAGTTCAAGTTGGTGACAGAAATATCAGTATTTAGACATTGCGTTAACATGTTTTCATGAATTATGTCAAAGAAAGTACAATACTCACAATCCTCTGTGTTTACCTAAGAATGCTGTCTTCAGTTTTCAATTTAGTTTCATGAGGTCGAAGCGCAAATGTAGTTATCAATTGCAGTATCACTCGAGTGCAATAAAATATTACTAATTAATTTTGGTTAACGTGCGAATGTAGTAATTTATTACGGAAAGAGTTTAAATGAAAAATAATAACTTACTTTGTTATTTTTATATTTTATTTTCCACACGCCAAACTGCCATTATCGAAAGTTTTAACTTGTTTGACCTTCTAGACCTAGACTATATATAGATTCCTACGGCGTATACCCAGAATGCACCTGTCTGAGAAAAGAGCGGCTCGAACATTATTCATACTGTTGTGAATGATGCGGATTAGAGTATGCAAGTTTTCATCAAGTTTTCAATGCAGCGTTTCAATATTTGAGTTTTAAAATTCACACTCTTGAAAAGATCATTTCCTTTTAAGTTGGATTCTGGAAATTATATATATATATAAAACAAATACTTACATAATGACCGATGTACGGTGTTATTTAAACAGTTGACAACAAATGGTCTTGTTTTTTCCTTCGACCATGACAAATAAATAAAATAAAAATAATTATTTTGAATTAAATTAAAATAATTAAAATAATGCAAAGAACTTTCTAAAACAATCATCATAAATTCGTAAGAGAACAATCAGGATACTGTCATGAGCTGATGATACTGAATTCAAATTTGACAAGTTGAAGACAATGCCAGGTAGACCAGAGCATTGAAAGATGAGATAAGGATTAAAATTATAAGCAGATCATAACGTCACAAACACATTTGTATTAAACTATATATATGTATACATTTTAGTATATAATAATAATAATATTTGCATAATTAATATATATATATATAGAGAGAGAGAGAGGGACGGACATACAGAGATGCATGAATGGTTGGGTGGATGGACGGACGGATAGATAGACAAGCAGGCAGACATATAGATAGATAGATAGAGTTCAATTACGTCTTTAAATCTTTTTGTATATATATATAAATGCTTACCCACCCACACACAAATTGTTTGCATAACGAGAAAAGGGACGATAATGAAAGACATACTTTAGTAAAATATTCTTTGTATATTTGAAGACTGATTCATTGACGGCATAATAGGCTTCCTTCCTGAAATCCTTGCAACTATATTATGAATGAACAAGAATACTTATTAAAAGAAAATAATGACAAAAAAATCTTGGTTTCCTGTTTGTTTCAGCTCTGATAGCAGAAGAGGAAGTGACGTCCTCAGTCAGCGGGATGACAATAGCTGACCACAATACATTGTGGTTGGGATGCAATTAAAAAAAAATAATGCAAGCTATATTCTCTTTAAATTGCTCACCATTAGAAAATATTTTGTACATCATCATAATTGTTGCCAAATTATGTATTATAATTGTGAAAATATTTTGTACATCATCATAATCATTGCCAAATTATTTGTTATAATTGTGATGCATCATCATAATCGTTGCCAAATTATTTATTATAATTGTGAAAATATTTTGTACATCATCATAATCATTGCCAAATTATAATTGTTAATAGGAGTAATGAAAGTTCGAAGCGATTTGTTGTATACATTCTTAATTTTAAATAAATTTGTTTTCTGAAAAGTCTATATGTGTTACTGATAATGTATTTTAAAATACCTCTTGTTGAATTTGTCGTTTGAACCTCACACTTTTTTTTTTTTAATCATTTTCACATCTACTAGAGAGAGAGAGAGAGAGAGAGAGAGAGAGAGAGAGAGAGAGAGAGAGAGAGAGAGAGAGAGAGAGAGAGAATTATATTTTTGTATATAAATTATAAATTGTTTCTTTATCAAACGATATGCACGTTTTATTTGACATATTTCCATGAAAAACAGTTTTAAATCGTGACAATGTATTTATTCTGGACAAATATTGTCCTTCACTTCCCGCCCAGCATTAAACGCGCACTTTAATAAAGATCTAAACTCCTAAGTACAACATAGATTTTAATTACTTAAAAAATAAAAAATAATTTTATCATTATTTACTACAATCTGGATGACACTGTATTAATTCGCACAAAGCCGAAAGCGCTTCAAATAAAAACAAGGTTGAGAGTCATCAGTAGATCTCTTTGTCAATAAAATTCTAATTTTTCTCTCCTACAGAGAGTGATAGAAACATTTGCTAAAGGAATGAGGACACATCCTTTCGTTAATCGTTGTTAAAAATGCAAACCGATAAGAGAAGAAACTACAATCTAGTCTTAAATCCCCTCAAAAAAAAGTGGAAAGAGCGGCTGTTCTTCTTCTTTTTTTTTTTTTTTTACAGTATTTTGCTTCATGGTTTAATAAATATCATGTCATGTGACTCACTCATACTTGTTTGTGTGTATGAGTATTTGTGTTTTGATTGTTAGGGTGTTGATTGCTAATGTCAGTGCTTTTTGGATTGCTTCTAGTTCTGCTATTAATATTGAATGTTTTTCGTCTAATTTGTATGTTTGTGTGCACGTGGGTGTATGTTCTGCTGCCCCTGTTCCCTTTTTGTTTTTGGATCCGTCATTGTATATGTGGTAGTGGTTGTAGTTTTTATTTATGTGCTCTAGTGCTCTTTGTTTTGCTAAGTGTGGGTGGCTGTTCTTTTTTTGGGTGTTTGTTAAGTCTATTTTTTTGCGGTATCGATTGTCCGGGGGTGGGTGGGGGTGGCGAGCTTGGGTTGTGGGATTTTTAATTAGTTGGTAAGGGAGTAGTTTGTTCTCTGTCCATTTGTTTTGTTTTCGTCTTGTTGCATTTGGCATGTCGTATCCTTTTTCGTCCCATTTCTTGTTTTGTAGGTGTATATTTGTGGGGAGATTTTTTCCCGTGTTGTGTTCTATTGGCCCATTGATTGAATGTTTGTTTGTCTCTTCTTTCTAATAGTGTTAAGTGTCCTGTTTGTTTTAGGAGTTCTGCGTTTTTTGTGTTTGGTAGTGCGTTTGTGCTTATTCTGAGGGCTTTATATTGAAGTGGCAACAAAGAGAATTAAGTAAAATTTACAAAATAAAACTATGTTTGTGAGTAAAGTTTTCTGTATTTGGAAAAATAAATATTTCTTGTGTCAATGATCAGTGCATTTGCAGGCTTTTTTTCAACCTGTGGATGTGCAGTCAGAGAATTACTAAATTTAAAATAGGTGTCTAGTCAACATTGTTTAGTGCTAAGGGCAATCACAGCACATCATGGTAAAATTTAAATGTTAGCAGTGAGGAATATGGTACATTTAATTTTGCTTAGTAACTTTGTATAGCATTCATATGATTAAAAACAAGTATTCTTTCAATTATGTTGACAAGATGTATTCAAGCAGCATCAAGAAATTGCTGTACAATTTATTTTCAGTCCTCTGACACTACTTTTAAAAAATTGTGTTGTGAATGCCCAAATAATAATGGCCCACAGCAAGATGAGTGAAAATGCACAAGGGGTAAGGGGATAAGACTTGTTGATTAATCAAATGAAGGAAAATATTTGAATATGAATGGCATGAAATAGATTTGTGTCCTGCAATCAGGGCAAGCAAAAGAATAGTTAAGTTGCCATTTCTTTCCCTTACCCTGGAATGCTGGAAATTGCTTGCATATACAACTACTGTATCACTGATCGAGTAGATCACTAACAATATATGATGAAATTTATTTCAGTGATGAAGTGAGCATGGAAAATGGAAATTCATGTATTTAATTCTGCTGTGTACATTTTCTATTTAAATGTTGAAAAAATAATGTAATGCTATATTTATATTATGATTTCACAAAGGTGTATACAATAATACTAATGCCATATGACCTATCCAAATCTGCATTCTTATGAATAAATAAATATGCATAAATCTATAGTAACTCTAACACACACACACTCATATGCACACAAACACAGAGTATGAACATATACAACAGCATTCTCTGTACTGTCACCCCTCACTGCTAACAAGCACGATCTTCAAACAATGTCCATTATCAGTGATTTAATCATTTGTCTATTGAATCCTCCTTCATAATCTCATGGTAATAAACACACACACACACGCACACACACATATGCACACATGCACATGCACATGCATGCACGCACACACACACACACACACACACACACAGAGTCAACTCTCTTCGCCACTTAATTTTCAGTACCAGTTTAAGATCTTATCTTTTAACACCCCCTCCTCCAACATCTTAATAACTAATACCCTCCCCAATATAGTGTAATATGCTAACATTCTGAGATTTTCTATCCCTCAATGGAACTGCCAATATTTGTTTCCTGACAAAGGTATTTATCATGCACATTGAGCCTCCCAAATTGTAATGCACTAAAAGGCTTGGTTAGGTAGACCTAAATGTGAGCCTGTTGAGCAACTAAAAAATAGTATTACCAGTATTTTGTTCAGACTTTCAGTGAAGTCACAAGCGACACAAAACATTTTTTTTTAAAAATAGAGTTCAAAACAATACAAATAAGCTGATTAATATTTGTTTGTTTCAAAAAATAGTTTACTTTCTACATCATTAACAACTGCAGCTGAAAAATGGATTCAAAGCAAACAATGCAGACTCAGCAAAGTTTTAACTAAAACTGTACAAGCCATTTTCAGTCCTTTGCCTAAAGGCCATAAAAGTAAGAAACAGCATTCGTGAAAAAATATACTGATTCAGAATAGTCCTTTAAATAATTCTTCTAGTATAATAAGTTTTTAATATATTATTTCAAAATTATTTATTTTTGAAAAATGTGTAACATACTTTCAATGGACACTGAATTTTTCTTTTTCCTTTTGGGACTGTTGTGTACATAAAATAGTTGTTCACAGAAAAGGTGATCTTTGATGTTAATTTCCTTTAAACGGGTATGTACATAAATTAGTTGTTCACAGAAGAAAATGAACTATGATGTTAATTTCCTTTTGGGTGTGTACATAAAATAGTCAATTCACAAAGGGAAAGAATCACCACAAACTTTCATATTTAATATGATCTTATTAACTTTATTTTCTCAGCAAATATTAAGTGTAAACATCTGTCACCAGAAACAAGTTACATTGCAATAAGCACAGATTTTCATCAAACATGTTAGAAAATAAACAATTTCTATCTTTCTTTATGCATACATACATGTTATATATAAGATAATTAATTTTAAGATCATCATTTTATCATACAAGCACAAATATGACTCACAAATAAAATGTATATAACTGTAAATAAAATACATGTATAATGAATTTGTTTCATGCTAAACTTCAATCTATGGAAGCATAAGCATGACAAAGTATGCTAATAATAATCTACTGATATGTTATAAAACTTTATATTATAAAAATAAAACCAGAACTAATAGTGCCAATCTATAAAACAAAACCTGTGTTCAAACAATTATAAATGCCTTAACAAATTGGCACCTAAATCACAGAGAAAACTTTATTATTAGCTTGCTCAGGTTTATAAACTATTTATATATATCATATTAAATAGAATGACAAAAAAGAAATAATTCTAACAAGCAATATATTATCACAATTATAATATATATATCAGTTCACAGCACTGTTTATGGCTCCTACAATCTACAAGTAAATTGTATCATGTGTTTTTTCTCCCATTAACTTTTAAATACATATATCTTGCCATACAATATAAAACATGCTTCAAGTTTCTCTGTTTATGCTAGTCTAAAAATTCCATGGATTAACATCTCTTTCATACTTAACCTACATAAATAATTCCTGGTTACTGTCCCCAGGACACAGAGATATAATGTTCACACATAAAATAAATATTTGTTTAGCCACCACCTTGTATTTATTATTTGCTTAAATAATTGTGTTTGTTGCTGTGTCATATTGTTACACTGTATTGACTTAAATAATTGTGTTTGTTGCTGTGTCATAATGTTACACTGTATTGACTTAAATAATTGTGTTTGTTGCTGTGTCATAATGTTACAGTGTATTGACTTAAATAATGTGTTTGTTGCTGTGTCATAATGTTACACTGTATTGACTTAAATAATTGTGTTTGTTGCTGTGTCGTAATGTTACACTGTATTGACTTAAATAATTGTGTTTGTTGCTGTGTCGTAATGTTACACTGTATTGACTTAAATAATTGTGTTTGTTGCTGTGTCATAATGTTACACTGTATTGACTTAAATAATTGTGTTTGTTGCTGTGTCGTAATGTTACACTGTATTGACTTAAATAATTGTGTTTGTTGCTGTGTCGTAATGTTACACTGTATTGACTTAAATAATTGTGTTTGTTGCTGTGTCATAATGTTACACTGTATTGACTTAAATAATTGTGTTTGTTGCTGTGTCATAATGTTACACTGTATTGACTTCAATACTATGGTTTCTAATATTCATTTACAGAACAGCAAACAAAATAAATGTCCTTTATAATATTCAGTGTAGAACAAAAATAACTGTGTTTAAATTATTTCTAAATTAATGTCCCTTAAATATTCATTACAGAACAGCAAACGGTAATAACATTAGTCTTAATATATGTACATGTAAATATAATATTAAGTGCAGAACAGGAAAACAGAGTTTAAAATATCTCTAAATCACTCTTATTAACTTTCAGTGCAGTATAGGGTAATACTGTTAGGGCTGACCTATTTCATTGCCAATACTTGTACCACATCTCAATAGTATCATCCTCCCAGCAATACAAATTTTTAAAAAAAACTTAACCACCTCCTTGACCCCAATGAACACTTAATTGTGACTAGTAGTTATGAGCTCCTTCAAACATGACATCATAAATGAGTAAAAAGTTAGAAATAACTTTTAATCTTACAAATTTCTGTTATAAAAAACAGAAATGTAAGAAAATTAAATTTATGCACCAGTATAGTTTTTAAGGAAACAATAAAAAAATTAAACTAACAATGATAAAATCTTGCCTATTAAACTATAAATAAATTAACTGTTTTCCATTTAAAAAATAAAAAAGTTATCCTAAAACGTTTTTCAATGAAATATTTGTATTTTAATTGTACACAATATCTCCTTGACTAAATTTTTTTTTTGTGTTTAAGTACACAATGGAAAATTGTTGGGCTGTATTTCTCAATGTCATTTTACATTTGTTCTTTGTTTGAAAAGCTTACTGTCATTACTAGAAATTATTTATTACTCATGAGCTAAAATCTACTCACACACACTACACCATGCATACATGCACATACACTCTCCTAATGACTATTTATAACTGGGGAAAATGCACTGTAAAATAAAATAATACTAGTCAGCCTTCAGTAACAAAAACAAATTAATTATAATAAGTGAAATATCACAACCTTGTCTCTGGTTGATGCAAGGAATAAGAAAAGAAAGAAAAGATGATTACAAAATATGCCAATTCTGTACTAACACCACAACAAACAAACAATAATTTTTATGCTCAGCAAGCACACTGACAAGAAAACTCAAGCAAAAGTGTAGTTCATTGATTTCTTTGTAACACCTTGAAAATGGGCAGTCAGTGATCATTCTTTTTAAATTACTCTTGTATAAAGTATTTACACTTACGACAAAAGAAGAGTGCCAAGATGTGAATCAATATCATAAACAATTGGGATATAAGAAAAGTTTAAAGTTTCACCATTTTAATATGACTTTCATTGAATTATCATTTATAATTTTTAGACTGCAGCATTATTTATCTATTACATTTCAACTTAAGACTATGTTATAAATTTATTTAAGCTGTTACAAAAAGAAGGACCTGATTCAGATATTGGATTATAATAGCTTTGCATATTATGCATTAAAAAATTTATCATAATGTAATTAAAAGTTCTGTAAACTAATACTGTTTATTTTTAGCCACTACTATATTGATTTGCAATAATATGAATGTATACAACACGATTCTATAATCTATAAACTTGTACAAAGAATGATGGACAACACACTTTGTACCATACTGAAGTTGAAAGTCAAACACACCAGCCCTCAATGTTGAGCATCATTAATTTTTCTACACTCAGTGTTCCAAATTTTAAGTTTCACTTTACAAAAGCAATGTTATGTGATGGACCTGCTAGGTCTCAATTATTATATTTATGCAGCAAAAAATCTTTAATGTAATATTAATAATAAAAATGTAATATTAATAGGTCTCAATTATAGGTCTCAATTATTATATTTATGCAGCAAAAAATCTTTAATGTAATATTAATAATAAAAATGTAATATTAATAATACAAGCAGTCTTAGTTTTTAAATTGTCATAAAATTAAAAATTTAAATAAGTAATTATGGTGTTGTATATCAAAGGAGTATACAACTGAATCATTTGGCAAGAAAATAATGACCTTTGAAATACTGCAGATTTAGTTTCAGTGATGAAACACATATAATGTATCACAGTAGAAACGTTTCTGAAGTTTGTATATTTTGATTCTATCTATTTTTTCTTTTGAATGTTATAAAGCCTATATATTTTGCATTTCAATGCATATTTTAATATGGGGTAGAATGAGCCATGTGAAAATGCATTTTAGATTTTTAAAGAACATGAAGCTTAACTATGCAAACAAGAGCCATGGAGCATCCAGACAAATTGTGTACTTAATAAATGCACAGAAACAAAGTTATAGTTTCATTTATTTCAGAGTTCTTTTACAAGAGTTTGTTCCCTTAATAAAGTACTGATTGCACTTTTTCAGTATGCAGTTTATGTCATAAAATAAATCTGCTGTCTCCCATTGGAGAGCATTCCTATTAGCAGACTGTATATGTATAGAGAAAGAAAGAGCAACTTCACAATGAAAAGTCTGAGCACTAGTCATTAACTGGAGGATTTAAATAAACTGTCAGAGAATAAAATAAATAAAATCTAGAATGTAGGGATGATGAAATGAGTGTAAGTGAATATAGTCTGCCTTGTCCTTAACTTTAGTGACAATGAGACAATGCTAGCACTGAGTCTGCCTTTTCCTTAACTTTAAAGACTGTGAGACACTGCTAGTACAAGTGAGTCTGCTCTGGCCTTGAGCTAGTACAATGTTACAATGCTGATATTTCCAGAACACACAAGAAACTCAACACGGCACAAAAATTATTTGTATAGAATTTATACACACTACATTACAACCAATTCTGAAATACAAATTATAGTACTCTTTTATCACATATCTGATACTGCATTGTTTGTCAATGTTTTGCAATCGACAATTACAAGTTTAGTTACAAAATGACTCAATCTAGTAATAATACTTAAACTCTAGGTATTGAAGTGTTTAGTATGGGAAGTTATTTCATTTACAGATTTAAGTGTACAGATGTACATAATAAGCTTACACAGTAAACATATACAGCAACTTACAGAATAAATGAATTTCCACTTTACTATTTAAATAGTCTATTAACTGAATAGCACATAGTCCTTTCAAGCCAACCCATGCTCATTTAAAGCACTCAACATGGCTTAGGACTGCTAAGAGCACCTGTTAAATTTATAAGCCAATATTTACCATTACATCAAAATATAGAAAGCTGTAAAGAAAAATAATTCACAATTTTTCTTGCACAACAAAAGAATAATTATTTCAGTTACAACTAATTTTTAATAAAAAGAAATTAATTTTAAATAAATACATTTTAAAACTTTGATCAATAATAAAGAGTTAAACAAATAAGCAAACGTAAGCATAATTCATTCTTATGTATTTTTCAACAAAAGATAGACTCTTGTCTAAATTTACAGCTCTAAGGGTCTCTCGAACTCAAATCACCAAGGCCTGGAGCACGGACCACCATCACTGAACCCTGTCATACATTGACAAAAAGTATAGTCAAAAATTAAGAGTAATACAGAATTTTACTGAGGTGCCTCATGGTGTGATATGTGGTATCTCATGGTGCAATATTTCATTATGTGGTATATCACTGTGTGATATATGGTATCTTGTGGTGCTCATGATCTGGTATCTCAGGATTCTGTATCTCATGGTAGGTAGCTCTCAGCAAGAGCAAGGGAAATGCATCAAAAATGTTTACCCACTTTTGTTGTTTGTCTCACAGTGTCTCCTGAGTGAACTGACTGGTGGACACATTTGTGCATTCAAAAACTTTTCTACCAGAGCAAAATATTTTGCAGGCCTTCACATCTCAGGAAAAAAATATATAAACAGACCTACACAAGATTTGTTAGTTCACCATACTGACGCAACCTGCCCTGACCAAAGTTTCATTAGACTTGTTAAACTCTGAAAAGAAACTAACTTCTTTGCTTCAACAGTTAATGCTGCCTTAAAATGATTGATTTTTCTGAACACTTCAGTTTGTTAATTATTTTGAAAATTTGTATGCTAATTGCAAGAAATAACAATATGGGCTGCATGTTACCCATGGAGGTCCATGCTTTAAGCAAAGTGTGCTTAAAGTATATGTTGTAGTGAATGTAGTCTGCCAGTAGACATTTAGATTATTTGAAACAGGGGAGATAATCTGTAAGCTCTGGAATGGGTGCTTACAATATAGCTTACAACATATTGGCTTGAACACATTTAATATATAAAGGATGGACAATTTTAAAAAAATTAATTGAAGAAACAATATTTAGGGAAATATATTTTTGTTTTTAAATATTTTCTGATTTTTAGCATTGCTTTAAATAAAATATTTTCGTTATTTAATGTCAATAATAAAATATAATATAATAAATATAATATATATTTTTGGTGAGGCCAGAACCCCATAATACAGTGTGGGGACCAAGTCTCCCCCCACCTCCCAGAGTTATCCATGGCCAAGAACATTGTAAGATGAAAGGCAGCTAGGCCCCATGCATATGCTGGAGAGGAAAGAAACTAATATAGTTACCAAATATATTTTTTCTTTCGATTGTAGAAAATAAAACATTTTTAGGCTAAAAATGGTTATTAATTAGAACAATTAAAATAATCCAAAACAGTTACTGTGATTTATTATTTTCAGTTTAATGGCTCTCTATCTATCATTTCTAAAGATATATTTTTAATACAGAATTTGTGCTTCTTAAAAATTGTTTGGCATTTGGAAAAACAAAGCATCAAAAAAAATAATGAAATATTCTAGTAATTCTGAGGTGTTCTATATTTTATTTCGAACTGTATCAATAGAAAAACTAATAAATCACAACTAACCTTAAGCAATAAAAAGTAATTTATTTATCACATGTGCAGATGAGTTTGTAAAGATTGTTACACTTTCTTTTGAATATTATGAAGCATGCACATTTTAAAAAAAATGTAAATGAAATTGAAAAAAGTTCATTCTATGACAAATATTTTTATATTTAGAGGAAACAGGACACATCTTTTTAGTTAGAAAAATAAAAATGTTGATTATTTTGTAAAGATTTTTTTTAAAGAAATACCAAAGAAACTTCTGTTTATATTGTGTATGCTCACTTCCAAACATTTCATACAAGATAAGCATGAAAAATATTGTGTAAACTTCTTCAAATCTTAAAGAGAAACAAAGAAATGTTGGCATATTGTCCCTCTAACATTTGTATTTCACAAATTAAATGTAAAAAGGAAAGAGCATATATTGCTGATTTAAAAATAAATTCTCATCATATTATATTTTATAGAATAATAATAAGCATTAACTTATGATGCCAAAATAATTGTGCAACAGTATCTCAAAAATTTAAAAAAAATGTTGAGGTGGGAGGTAGGAACAAGTACATGGTATGGTCAGTTAAAATCTAGCAGAGTAAAATAGCATTAATAAGAACAATTTTAATACAGGAAAAAAACACTAAACCAGATAATACAATACAAGAAATCAAAGGTAACAAACTTATAATAAAATATTTTCAGACCAGCTGAAAATGATTATATTTATGGCTCTTGATTACCATAAAAGATCATTATCTTCTTGTTCTTGGTGTCTATTAGACTGCCTGCAAACAGTCTACATCACTTCTTGCTCTTGTTCTTGGTGTCTATTAGTCTGCCTGCAGACAAATCTACATCACATCTCCAGATGATTCATATCATACCTTACTGACATTTATTTTTTGATGAATCTCACTGATATATTTTACTGATGTATCCTTCTGATGTATCCTACTGATTGTTCCTACTCTGGCTGCTATCTGAATTATATATAGAATCACCACATATGCTTCAGTGATAAATTTATTGTAACCATACTGAAGCACAGTTTAGCAAAATATCTTACTGCTGTAAGAGTTGGTATCACTGCATCTTATGACACTAAGATGGATGTCATTCACTGACAGATCAGATGACATTTTCATATCTTACTGCTATAAGGGTTTGTAGCAATGTATTTTATGACACTAAGACAGATGACATTTTCATATCTTGCTGATGTAATGGTTGGTGCAACTTCCATTAATTCCATTTGTGGAACTCAAAGTTAATGGCACCTGTGATTCAAAATTTGCAGGATCAACCCCATCCAAGTCTGCTCGCTGTATCCTGTGTTCTCTTAAAGCAGGACCCCAAGAAGGTGATGGCCTCAACAGTTTTCTTGTGCACTGAATGGATGTGACAATGCAAGAATTAAAATTTAAAGACATGAGAAAATGAATTACTGAAGCAGATATTTGAAATTTTTCCCCATTAATGAATATAATTATTTAATTACTTTGCTTAATTATCAATTCTATGCTAATATATTGTTACAAAAAATTTTAGTATTTATATCTGATCCATGTTAATGCTATAGCAAGAATAATAGTGTAGTATTTTTTAACTAAGAACTCAAAGCAAGTTTTACTATGCAGACCTGATGACTAATTATTTCTGTCAGTGACAAAAAGATGAAACAACATACCTGCCAGAGCGATGCTCCAGAGCTATGCTTTTCTATAACTACTTTCACCACTGCAGTTCCAGGAATGGTAAGGATTGAAGAAAGGGTCAGAAGCAACCCCAGACCATCTGCCCAACCTGGGAACACATATGTATCATACTTTGTGGGGCTGAACTTTACACAAGTGAAAATGAGAATCACCTGGAGGAAGGAAAAAAATAAATACATATAATACAGTACTTTGACAGGTGTGAGTGGAAGACCTATGTAAATGTCCATATACAGTGTTCAGGTAATTTGTTGTGCTAAAGCTAAAAATATTAGTAACGCACGCATATATTAATGTTTGTCATAATAAAAATATTTTTAAAAAGCAAGCTTAAAAACCTTACAAACAAATAAGTTAATTTTTAAAATTGCAGATTTTTAGTAAAGTTCATAAGCAAGCAACCTATTGAAAGGAGAAATGCTTATATCCATATTTTAAAAAATGTTATTATATGTTATTTTAAAGTTGTATAAATGGAAATATGAATAAAATTGTGTCCAATATTTATTAAATTCATTTTTACAATGGATTATAATTAATTTATAAATTTAATTTTAAATATTGCATACTTTGTATAATCCACTCTCTCACATTATAATAAGGATTTCTATAGCTGTTGATTTTAATGTATGCATACAAAGTGTCATTTTCAGCTTGATAAATAACTCTAAAGACATCAATGAAATTATATTTAATATCATCACAATAGTATATTTTTGTTGTTTGCTTTGATGAATAACTCTTAAGACATCAATGAAATTATATTTAATATCATCACACTAGTATATTTTTGTTGTTTGCTTTGTTTTAAAGAAGAGAATGATTGGCATTACTCAGTGTAAAAATTGATAAAATATAAAATATTTATATTACAAGTAAAATAAAATATTTCCTGTAGCTCAATAAAAAAAACTGTCAAGGTTCTGACAGGCATGCTAGGAAAAACAGAGAATACACAGATATACATAAAAGAAGCAGAGATAAATTACATTTTACATGGCTTTTTTTAAAAAAAGAATGCATGTAATAATTCAAAAATTTTATTTTTAAATTAAAACACACACATACACACAATCTAGTCTTGCACAGACTTATATGCAAATATTCCTTACCATCAGTGCTATTGGGGCTACAAATTTCCAAATGATGGTCCAGATCCACAATGGCCTCTTACCAAGCATCAGGTGAATATCATCTAAGAAACGGTTTGTACCTGAAATATTAACATAAAAGTGCAATACCTATTCCACTGTGCAAATTAATTCATTGAAATTAGATTGAAAAACACATAAGCTATTGTAGGTGGACGGTTGGATGTGTGGATAGTAAAACAGACAGAAAGATAGTCTGAAAGAGAGAGAGAGAGTGATTAAAGACCAAAATACAGCAAAAATAGTGTGTGTGTGTGTGTGTGTGTGTGTGTGTGTGTGTGTGTGTGTGTGTGTGTGTGTGTGTGTGTGTGTGCGTGTGTGTGTGTGTGTCTGTGTGTGTGTGTGTGTGTCTGTGTGTCTGTGTGTATTGTGAGAGGGAGGGAAATAATTTCTGTTCATTCCTTCTTTTGACCAAGAGAGATATTCAGTCTTGTTTTTTGCTTCTATTGGATATGACAATTTTGGAATTTATTTATTCCAGTTCTACCCACAATGTTACATCAGAGCACACTAACTGAAAATAAAGAAGAGATGCCATTTATGTTTACTATTTCCTCTTACCATAAAAATAATTATTTTAAAAATATATACCATAAACCCAGGAAAGCACAGTGCACTCAACAAGGCCAATGGTCAGCAGTGAATATGAAGCAGCATAATTGTCAAACAGTTGCAAGATATACATGCCACCCTACAAAAAATATATATATTATAACAGAGATGTGTATTCAATTAAAAATAATATTTTTAAAAGTAAAAATAAATTATCATAAAACTTATCTACTTTTTAATTCACGACTGCTAACTTCAATGATGTAAACATGATGAAACAGAATTAAACTACAATTAAAAAGTGTAAAAGCTACTTACTTCTGAGCAAAACACTAAGCCAATGAGGTAGCAGGAAAGAGATATACTGAACAAAAGAAAAAGTGACCGCCGTCCCTTTCGCAAGATGTGAGGAAACTGATCTATAAGTGTGGTATGGACAGTCGTCACTGTGGCAATCTATGCACAAACAAAAACAACAGGAGTATAATAACAAGACCAACTGTTGCTGTTTTCATTTAATGAACAGTATTATTTGCAATTGGAAAAGTTTCTGAGGAAAAAATGCTTTCATGTGTTTATCAGTATATGTGAGTTTTTCAAATAGATATATTATAAGTGAATTTGTGCCTGAGTTACATAAATTATGATATGCATTTGTACACATATAAAAAGCTCACATTTTAGACTAAGAAGTACTCACAAAATGCTTAGCAATGAAAACTAAAATTACCTATTACAAATAAAATGTTACCTGTGTGCCAAATCCAAGTGTGAGCAGCATGGCAAAAAACAGAATTGACCAGAGCTGGGATACCGGTAGCTTAGTCACAACCTCAGGGTAGACAACAAATGCCAAACCAGCACCTGTGACAGATGACAGTTTAAAATTAATGACTGCTCCCACCTGTTCTGTCTGATATATTTAATAATGGACATGCATGAACACTGAACAAATTAGTCTATGTTATGTACAGAACAGCTCCCTTCTGCACTGATATGTGTACAGTATATACTTTATAATGGACATGCATGAAAACTAGCAAATTAGTCACCCTTCTCCCTTGTCATAAATTAAATACTTCTAAAGGTATGTCATGTACATTCTTCTCTGATTCATCATTTCATGAAAACAAAAGTGCAGTAGATATAAATTAGAATCTTTTAACAAATAATTTTAATGAAAACAATAGTGCAGTAGATATAAATTAGAATCTTTTATAAAAATAATCTTAATATAACTGTGCAAGACATAAAGTGAATGACCTAAAACTGCTTGGTATACTGAGCAAAATGAGCATATTTCATAATATTTTACAGGAAATAACAGTCTTTTGCAATATCTACAAACTAAAGATGAACCATATATTATGTACATACCGGTAATAGTAGTACTGGTTGTTGTTGTTTTGATAACTATTTTGCTCCACAACAATGAAGATGTCATTATTATATTCCTATAAATTCTATTAATCTTTACCTTAAAGCAAAATCATGCGATCATAATGCAACTAAACAAAGAAACAGATTTCTAAATTTAAAATGAAGTATAAATGTTAGCACCATTTACTAGATAAATGTGTGAGACACAAAAATTGAGTCACTGTTTAAAGGGAAACAACTCTAAACAACTTGAAAATTCTATTCCTGTCAATAGATTTTCTATCAGACGTTATGTCAAAATTAATTAAACCAATGAGATATAAATGACAGAAACAAATACTTTCTCTTTATATATTTGTTTAGTTTTTTTTTAATTACAATGTTTCTAAATTTCTCAAGGAAAATCAAATGTAGTCAAAAGTTATATAAAAAATGAATTACTTAAATTTAAAGCAACATTTCCATTAGAAATTAACATCTATAAACCTATTAACACTCAGATAAACATAGTCAAAAGTTAAAAAGACTTAAGCAGAAAATTTTAAGAAGGTTTACCTTCTGTAGCAACATCCTTAACATCAACTTGAAGTTGGTTTGCCATGTAGCCAATGATAGAGAAAATAACAAGACCAGCAAATACACTGGTCAGACTGTCCATGATTGACACTAAAACAGCATCTCTGTAATATATGATATAAAAATATACATTTGTCACAAATACGTAGATCTTAAATGCATTTAAAGACACACTTTGTTTCTCTGATTTGTTAGTACATTTGTGCTTATTCAAAGTCATAATCAAACATTTCCCCAAAATATATTAATTTAATAACACTTAATCTTGAAATCAATAAAGAACAAAATTGCTCAGTGGAATTACTCATTTAAAATAATTGGTGGACACCATCTGAAATTTAATATAACTTAGTTATAAAAGCATTTTTATATAGTTCTAATATACAGTATTGAATTGTTTTGAAGTACAAAAATAAACAATGAAGATGTCATTATTATATTCCTATAAATTCTATTAATCTTTACCCTAATTAAAGCAAAACCATGCGATCATATTGCAACTAAGCAAAGAAACAGATTTCTAAATTTAAAATGAAGTATAAATGTTAGCACCATTTACTAGATAAATGTGTGAGACACAAAAATTGAGTCATTGTTTAAAGGGAAACAACTCTAAACAACTTGAAAATTCTATTCCTGTCAATAGATTTTTCTATCATGTGAAGATAAGACGTTATGTCAAAATTAATTAAACCAAAGAGATATAAATCACAAAAACATACTTTCTCTTTATATATTTGCTTTAGTTTTTTAAATTACAATGTTTCTAAATTTCTCAAGGAAAATCAATGAAGTCAGAAACTATGGATAAGAACAAAATGAACTTATTTTAGTCTAATTTAGAAGCAGCCATTCCAGGAAAGATGATGAAATGGAAAATGGAAAACTAAACATTTTTAAATCAAAAACAGGCAGTATTATATAATGCCTAATAATAATTGTGAATTTTTGTTTTTATTTTAATGACACTATACAGAAAGACCACTTCAACAAAAAGAAAGCATTCTTTCTTTATTTTATTCTGCTTTTGACAAATGCTGTTTGTCTGTTTCATTTTCTTCCAGTAAACTGTTTTGAATAAAATTTGTTTAATTCCTTATATAATATTTTAAATAATTAATATGTCATAGGAACTAATTAAAGTTAAATTAAACATGATTTTGAGATACAAATTCTTGTCTCAATATCGTGTCATTCTTTAGCTATCTGAAAAGTTGCTAATGCTAATTCAGAAGTGATGGGAGAAAAATGTTATAAACTGCTGAGGAGAAATAGCATATTATTGGAAAATAATGGAAATTGTTGCTAATTTTTAATCCATGTCAGCATAAGTTATATCATCAGCCATTAGCTTCCAATAATTTTCAAGAATTTTCTCATTATATGGCCAGAAAATATTGGAAAAGATATCTCATAGGGGGATTGTGTTTCTTTGTGAGCTAAACTCTGGATTTGCCTGTAAGAGATGGAATTTTCAAGACTCCGTCCCATTTCTGATCATTGGATGTTGTACAATCAAATGCACCTGCATTGTCAATATAGAGCACTTATAGATCATAGGAGATATGAAGTGTTTAAAATGTAAATTTAGTTGTATATTTATTTATTCATAAGAGGTGACAACTAACTTTAACTTCAGGCAAAACATAATGGATAGCAACTTTCCAAATTATGTCTGAGTGCAGTATCTAGTTGATTTACTGAAGAAACTAATCAGGTTTCACATACTAAATAATACCTTATCAGTTGGAAATTTAAGGAGTAATTTAAGCTGCTGCTTTAAAAAATAATTTAAAAGTATAAACCAAATTCAACCAAATCTAGCAAATAGTAAAAATAAGCAAATGCTATAGCTCATTCTTTATTATATACTGTTATAAATATTTTCTTTAAAGAACAAAATATCCTTCATTATTGCTTTTTCAAGTTTTTATAATCAGAAATATTTTGAAACATGAAACCATAAAAATACATCTAAATAAATCAAAATAATTTGAATCTGATACTTAAGGGAGATTATTCATCTTCTCCATATTCCAATAATAAATCTAATACTAATAAAAATGCAATGTCTTTACAGCAGTTACAACTTACCGCAAACAATTATTATGAAACTTGTTGTAGCTGGACAAAGTGATGAGACCTCCCCAACAAGGCGATAATGAAAAGAAAATTTGCACAGCAGCATCTCTCCATACCTGATGCAAACAAATGGTAAAAAAAGTAATGAACTCTGTAAAATCAGTAAATGTTCTTAAAACAGTTAACTGTTATATTTACAAATAAATATATTTATACCATTAAATATACTGCATAATAGTGCTTATTTTTTCTTTGAGCACATAATACATGAAGTGCTTCCAGGAGAGTCAGCAAGAGTTACATACCCTCATCATGGAGGAACCAAATCTTATCATCTGGATAAGCATATTTTTTTACCTGTGCATTTAGAAGCTGGTCCCACTGGGGCTTAAGGAAATAGATAATTCCATTACTTGATCCATCAAGGGTTAATCCACGCACCAAAAGTATTGTTAGCACAAGATAAGGGAAGAAAGATGTAAAGTACACTGCCTAATTGAAAGGAAAAAAATTAAAGAAATATTAGGGATAATATATTATTTACCTCTACTGACACTCTACTATTATATTTTGCAAATTTTTCATAGGATGTCTTTTAGGAATTTTGTAAAACATTTCTGCATATTAAAATTATTATACTTTTGTGAATAGTCAAAGATTTATATAAACTGGTTCACTAACACACACATACACACAAACACAAACACACATGCACACAAAACACACACACACACACACACACACACACACACACACACACACACACACACACACACACACACACACACACACACACACACACACACACACACACACACACACACATACACTCATCATAATATCATATGAACAAAATACATTTTAACAATGACCAGTTTTCGTACCAGAGTATAAACCATTTACTCATATTTTCTAAGTCAAATAAATATAATGCTAAGTGCATATAAATTAAGCTATGTTCCTGATGCAATACACACACAAAAAAATACCACCACCCCCCCACACACACACACAGACAAGCATTCACCTTGCCAGAAGTCTTTATGCCCTTAGATAAACACAGGCACACAAGTATCCAAGCCAACAGAAGACATAGTGCCAGCTGCCAGCGGATCTCACCCATACGAGTAACTCCTTCAGTTAATTCCAAAACAACATTACTAAAAAGAAATATAAATTTATATAAATATTTTAGTAAAAGCCCTAATACCATAAATACTGTTAATTCACAATTAATTGAAAGAAACATTTATTTGTTGTCCAAATATTAATTTTTAAATCTTGGAGAAATGCATAATCAATAATTTATCAAATCCCTTCCAGCACCCAGGGCAGATGCAAGGGTATTTTAAATCCTAGGTGAACCTTCTACCCTGACTGACCACCACATCAGTGCATCACATATAATAAGCTTACAAAATGAAAATTGTATAATGTTTGTGCATGCATGTGCATGTGAAAAATGGTGTGTGGGTGGGGGTTGGGGGGTATTTTAGATTTTTTGTAAGGGTCCCATCATTCAAAGTGATGCAACTGCTCAGTACTATGAAATTTCTGCATATGTGCATTAATAATATAAAATAGTAACAATATAATAATAAAATAATATCAATATTTGTAAACAGTGAAAATTAGTTCACAAAATGTAAACTTTTTTCAGATTGCCTTAGTTCTGTTTTGATTGATTGATTGTTTGATTGATTGATTGATTGATTGATTGATTGATTGATTGATTGATTGATTGATTGATTGATTGATTGATTGATTGATTGATTGATTGATTGGTTGGTTGGTTGGTTGGTTGGTTGGCTGGCTGGTTGGTTGGTTGAGTGAGTGAGTGAGTGAGTTGTGCTCTATCTTCAAAATATCAACTGTTTTGACTAATGTAAATACCAGTACAACAACCAGACCTGATTAACCCTTTTCCAATCCCTATCGAATATGATATTACAAATATTTCCCCAAATTATCTTCTGTAGATTTTTTTCACAAAGAAAAAATATGGTGAAAAAATATAACTTACAGCAAACTGATTTTTTTTCTTTGTTTTTAAGGTACAGAGTTTTGAAGTGTGTACTTATAAAAAAAAAGTACACAAATGCTCTCCATCTAAAAGGGCAATGCACAGCCATAAATTAATTTGTAAAATCAATGAATACAAAAGAATTTAATGTGAGTACTGAAGGATATCTTTGGTTGCTTTCTTTGGGGGCAGACCTACATCTCAGTCAAAAGACTGACACATTTAAAACAAATTGCAGAACAACTCACTGGAAGAAATCTTTACTTGGTGAGTGATGGACAATACTGGAATGGTTGCTGATATTCTGGACTTCTATGAATTTCTCAGGCCCTACACTTCTGACAGTTATGCAAGAAGTGTTAAACCATACTCCTCCATGCCTTGTACAGTTATTAATCTCAGACCGGTCTTCAAGGCAACCTGAAAGCAAAAAAAGGAAGGAAGACATAAAATTGATTGTTGATAAAACACTTTCATTAAAAATTATATTCTATATGTTCTCTATATTTATAATTACTTCCAACTTAAGAGAATAATAAAGAATAAAAGATATAAATGTAATCCATCAAATAATCTCAATTTAATGACAAACTAGTTATTTTTAATGTAGCTATTGTGTAATATTTCATTATACTCAGTGATCAAGGAATTCATACCATGAAAAGTTAACTCATCGAAGACAAATCTAAATACAAAAATAAATTGCCTCCCTGGGGGCAAAACAGTGACAACCAAGAAAGAAAAAGATCTACAATGTATCAAATATACTTTGTCAGCTATATGCATAGAAATGTATTAATATTAATATTTAACATGCTTTCAGAATTCATTGAATAAACCAATCTCATGCTCAGTATCAAATCAAAGACAATGATAAGAACCTCAACATCACCTTCTGTTTTCCAGGGACCACACATACTCCAAGGCAATGACTTAGCAAAGGAAGCAAAGAGATAATAAATGGTCCAAGCAATGATCATGTTGTAGTAGATGGCAATTAAAACTGACACTGTAAACATGGCCCATCCCACACCTGCAACAGAAATAGTGCATAATATAATAATAATAATATAATAATGCACCACACAGACAGCATTCAAACCTTGTTTTCTCAGTTAACGAGGAATTGTGATCACTATTGGATGCAACTGCACTTTAGACATAACTTAACCTTTCTCAATTCTAATTTTTCCTAAAATTATTTTTAAAACATTGTACTACTCATGCAGTACATTCTAGTAAGGGATGTATGCTGAAATGGTGAAGGAAAGTTTCATCATACAATACTGACAATCATACATATTAATACAATCATTAATGATGTGCAGCAAGATTAAATATATGTTTGAGGGAGTGAAATTCACCATACAATACTGACAATCATACATATTAATACAATGATGTGCAGCAAGATTAAATATATGTTTGAGGGAGTGAAATTCACCATACAACTCTTCTGTCAGCCTCTGTAATAAAATTAACCACTTGGCCACTTGTGAACATACAAACATCACTAATGCATAGGTGTCCAGGTATCCCCTTTAAGAAAATTGTAGGATGCTGGACGTTAAAATGTGCCTTGTTAACTTCACACACTTTTGCATCATAATATTTTTTATATATAACAGAAGAGTATTCTAAATTTATTAAACAATAACCACTACAATGGGAAAAGAAATTAATGGCAAATAACAATTAACACATTGATGATGTGCTTTAGAAACAGCCAGCATATTTTCTTTGAGACAATGTTTAAATCAAGAAAGTTCGCCAAGTTTTGGTTAAATGTCAAAACTTAAATTTTATTCTTAAAAACGGAAAGTAAAGCATGTACACTCAAACTGAAAACACACACACAGAGACACACACACTCACTCACTCATTCACACAAATGTCAGCTAATGTTCAAGTATATCTGAATTACATTTTTTTATTAAATCCACACACAGAAAATGGTTTATGCTATAATAGAAAGTAATTTTAGCACAAGATGATGTAATATTGTTTTTTTTTTTAAAATCAAATAGTTTATTATTTTGTTTATGCACTTAAATTTGTATGCATCCATAAATGATGAGTTGTGATCTTATTTATTTTTAATAAAGAAGAAGAATATAGAAAGGAAAAGGAAAATAGTACAAACAAAAACTTAGATTGCTTTCACAAAGTTGGTCATATATACATGATATAGGAAAATATAATTGAACTTTGTGTACTAGAAAATGTATTTATATCTTCCTTTGTTCATCTGTTCAACTTGCATTCAAATCTTACCTTGAAACAAGGGACATACACTCCAGATGGACACAACCCCAGAGCTAGCAAACTGGCCAAAGGCCATCTCCATGAAGACGAGGGGAATGCCAGTTATAAACAGCATGATGATGAAAGGAATCAAAAAAGCACCTGCAATAAACAGACAAAATTAATAAATTATAATCTCTTTGTGTACACACACACATACACACACACACACACACACACACACACACACTCTCTCTCTCTCTCTCTCTCTCTCTCTCTCTCTCTCTCGTTGAACCTGTTGATGCTGATACCATTTGATTTCAACAAGCCACACACAATGATCCACAGGATAACAGCAATAGACATTACGAACACAATGATCCACATGATAACAGAAACAGACATTACGGGCTAATGATATAGTATAGTGACAGTATAGTGACATCCTATGTAAATAGATCGGAAATGCGGTACACAAAATAAATAAATACATTAAATACATGTATACAATAAATAAATAAGCATACTAATACATTAACAGCCTTACATAAATTTGTTTTGTAATTTCACCACCCACCTCCCCCATTTCTAGCACAGATGTAAGGGAACCGCCAAACATTTCCTAGGCCCACGGCATAACTCAGGCAAGAGAGGAAGAAATCAAGTTTGCGAGACCAATTCCCACGTTCCACATTCTCATCCTGGTTTTTTTCAGACGTCAACTTTGCACGTGATTGGACGTCGACCGTCTCGTTGTTGATGACGCTAAAACACCCGTTCTTTTCTAACTTGTCCATGTTGATGACGCTAAAACACCCGTTCTTTTCTAACTTGTCCATGTCGTAGTGTCTCTGGAACAGAATGATAATGTTGTCAATACAACACTAAGCACGTTATATGTATTTCAACCATAGGCGCCGACTTTGAATTTCACCGTGGTGGTGGCGATGAGCAGTGAAATTATTACACGAGAGTTAAAAGATATTTCCCCCACCCCCATCCCACCCCCTACCTCCGTCTAACTAAGCACGTCAGAAATTTGCCCTCATCGCCCCCATGGACTTTTGGCGCCTATGGTTTCAACAACGAGTTTATTACTTCATTTCCCTTCTTGTTCACAATGGCAGGTTGCCACTCCGTATTGGAATAAATAATGTGTACTTACATTCCAGCAATCTGTTCATAAATAAAACTATTGAATAACTCGGTCAATTTTGTAATATTGAAACAAAGAGTGTGCACTACTTATATTAATGCAATCTGTTTATTAATAACTTAGTCAATTTCGTAATATTAGAATAAATAGCATGCACTACTTATATTAATGCAATCTGTTTATTAATAACTTAGTCAATTTCGTAATATTAAAATAAATAGCATGCACTGCTTACATTAATGCAATCTGAATTAAAACATTATTTAACTATTTTTTTGATGTTGTCTGCAGGAACAAGTCTTAAATTAAAACATTATTTTACCATTCTTTTCATGTTGTCTGAAGTTAGAACGTCTTAAATTAAAACATTATTTTACCATTCTTTTCATGTTGTCTGAAGTTAGAACATCTTGAATTAAAACATTATTTTACCTTGCATGTCTTGTCTGCAGTTAAAACGTCTTTAATTATCATGCATACACATTCATATTCAGATATGTTTTAATAATTAAAATTAAATTAAATACAGCAACTTGTTAATTTAAACAATAATAAATTACCAAAAAATCTTGCATATATAAAAATGGACCAAATAGCTAAGGGTGAAATTCCTATACATATAAACATAAAAAAGTTTCAATGACATTCTGAAATTTAGCAGTTGTCATTCAGTCGAAACACAGCTGTGAGATATTTTATAAAATATATGACAAAACAGACTAATGTATAAATGTAGAATCAATATTACTAACATATTATGGCAAAACGTATGGGGAAAAAATATTACTTATATGTCTCTTAGGCGAAAACTTTCAAAGTTCTCTCCATGTCTCTCTTTGTCTTTGTCTCTCTTTGTCTCTCTCTCTCTTAATAAAATAAAATCTTTGACGCTGTTAGTCTGTAAATATATACCGTGCACGCACACGCACACACACACACACACACACACACACACACACACACACACGCACGCACGCACGCACGCTTACACACACACTACAATAGAATGGTATATTGACATGGATGATCTAGATCAGTTGTTGTTCGAATCAGATGGACTTATTTTTAATTAATACCGTCGGTCTTCTTTAATACTAATTACAATGTACATCTTTATACCACAACAACTATTCAGTATCATCTTTATACCACAACAACTATTCAATATCATCTTTATACCACAACAACTATTCAATATCAGTTTTATACCACAACAACTACTCAATATAAGTTTTATACCACAACAACTATTCAATATCATCTTTATACCACAACAACTATTCAATATCAGTTAGGCACTCCGTGTAGATTAGTTCATTCGGGTTTTATGTCCGCTCCCAAACATATCTGCTTCTAGTCACGTCCAGAACTGTATGGCCATGACCAAATTTAATTTCTTGACAATTTGATGACTGAAAGGATGCAAAATGTATACCAATGGGGCAAGCCACCCCCCACCCCTTCTGTCTCTCACGCAGAAACATAAACATTATTATTTATAACGCTATTTTACTTCCACTGTCCTGTCTCACACAAACACAAACATTGCTATTTATAGAACGCTGTTCTACTGCCAGCAGCCTGATCAAAGGTGCGTATCAGATATGTCAAGGTCGTTTTGTGTTGGTATGATTACTCACTTTGTGGTATGTGTGCTGTTTGTTTGTTTGTGTGTGTATTCTATTACACTTATTACAAAACAGTGTTGACGAAGAATGGCGGCAGTGAAGTGTAAACTAATAATGTACTTCCAAAGTCCAGTCTTTAGTGATTAAACATTTAGCTGAGCTGAAGTAGATATGGAAGTGCTTGAATAATTTAATTAAACTTAAACCACCAAGGAAGGTGGGTTCAGATTCTCTGACCTCCCGGCTCATCCGATCAGCTCTCTCTCTGCCCACCTGACCCACCCGGTCCTTCCCTTTATTCTGTATATAAATGTGACTGACGTAGTTAAACATATTCAACTCAGTTCAAATTACACGTGTGTGTATTGTATGTATATAATTCTACTGTTCTCGACTTACCTCCTCCTGAGACTGAAACTCGTACTCTGGTTAACACCCCCACTGGTGTCCACACAAAGAACGTCGTGTCAAGAAGAAAATGTCTGTATTATCAGTCAAGACTTTTTGTTTTAATTTACTCAAAATGACATGAATAATAATACTAATAATATTAAAAAAATCATTGTACTAACATAAAATAATCAAAATGTCCTAATGACATTTTGACAGAGATTGTAAATGTTTTTTTTAAAAATACAACATTAATGACTTGCATTTAAAAGAAATGAGGGGGGTGTGTGTGTGCATCAACGAATCAATAAACCACTGGCATTGCAACGCTATTTGTGACCTGGTCAATCAGATCAAACCAGGCGATCATTAGTCACGGGAATTAATGGGTTATTAAAAGAGCGTGTTCATTAAGGGTGTGTCAGTGGCTTCAGTGATACTGGGTGGAGTGCATTGCAGAAGGCAGGTAAATCAGCCAGCATTCTAGCTAAATCATTCTTCGCACGAGCAATTCTAACGCCACTGACGGCCGGATGCGTGCAGGTACACGTGTTAATCAAAGAACATGTAACAGTCTATTATTTTGGGGGGGGGGGTCGCATTAAAGTCAACTGCATTGTTGTCACGGTGAGTTCTGCAAGCCTATGTAAAAATAGCTGACACTCTTATTTTAAATTCCGCTATTAGATCTCTCTCTCTCTTTTTTTTTTTTTTTTTTTTTTTTTTTGGTCACGGCACACATTGGAAGAGGCTCCCAGCTAAAAGGTTAATGCTGTGATATTCCACACGTAGACATACACGTAACTAGAAGACAGCAATCTCCTACAGACCGAGCTTTCGTGATCGCCGAAACCATTGAAGCTGTGCCTAGCAACCGTCAGAATCAATGAAATTAGCGAGGTGACGTTTCTGCGAACAGCGCGAGAAGCATACGATCGATTCAGCCGAAGCGCTATAACATAAACAGACTCGCAGCAAGAACACGTGGTCTCAACGTGATCGTCTTGAGAGCTGCCTGAGAACTCATAGCCTCCTTTTGAGATAACAATTTCATCATCAGCTCTACAACAGTGTTGTATGAGGCAATAAACAGTCTGGTTTCTCGGGATACAATATTTACACAACAATTCATATATTATACCAATTCGTTTTAATTTATGAATATTTATCAAGTTAATCGGCGTCGAAGTCTGATTCTCGAAGCGGCATTGCCTGGGTGGTGACGGTAGTTTGTGGTGGTGACGATGGTGGGTGGTGGTGGGTGATATAACGTCGTTATTGGTATAAGTGGTCTCGTCGTGTCGAGAACTGACAGAAAATGTTCAAATGAAATGTGATTCAAAGAGAGCATTCTTACCTTTCTCTAATACAAGTCCAGCAAGAAAACAGACAGAAAGCGCATGTGTGTTGCTACGCCGGCGACCAAACAGTTATACATTGGAAGCGTCTGGTAAAGCAGACGACAGGTTCGCGGTGCAAGTGTAGTCACGAGTCGCGTGCAAGGCGGGGTGTAATTTAGAACATTGCCGTAGCGGCCAGCAAAAAAAAAAAAAAAAAAAAACAAGGAAAGAAATTAAATTTCTATACTCGTACAGTCTCGTTAGAGATCCGAGGATGTGAGCAAGTTCCATTTAAATTTCAAAAAGTATATCCATTTTTCTAATGTTTCAGGCATGCTCCGGCCAGTTTTAATTTTCGACCTGCGGTCTGTTGACCACACAGCAGCCTTTTCCCTACAAGAAGCGTCGAGTACTAATTGTCAACCCATGATTTGGGTTTTCCGATTCATTCCTTTTATCTATAATTATGTCCTTTTCCAACGTTTGCTAATTTTGCGAATGTGCGTTAAGGCCCGTATGAGACTTGATAATGGAGTGGCTTTTTTTCCTGCTTCTAATCTAAAACATTTTGGCTTTTTTTTTTTTTGGCTTTTTTTCTAATCTAAAACATTTTGCCAAATCAACAGAATGCCACGACTTGTTAATTTAATAACTCAGAGTCAATCAAGTTAATTGGACCACCTTAAATAAGATATACAATGCCAAGAGAGGGAGAGAGGGGGGGGGGGGGAGAGCTGTGACGTTGAAAAGCAGTGGATACCACCGGGTTTGACCATCCATATGCAAATTCATCAAACAGTCAAAAAGATTATACCAAATACTGTTCTTTCAGCAAAATTCCCAAATCACAGTCAGAGTCATCTTAACGTATGGACACGTTGGGCAGTTGCCCGGGGCGTTACAAGCATAGCAATAATGTTTAATTTTATCGACCACTTAGTGCACTGCTTTGCCCGTGACCTATAATGCTGTTAAGACGGCCCTGACCTCAGTACAACAATCAGTAAAAGCATCAGTGGCAAATAGTTGTTCGTGGCGTTACAGGCAAAATGACACCATTACAGGACAGCTGTTCGTGGCATTACAGGCACAATGACACCATTACTGGACAGCTGTTCGTGGCGTTACAGGCAAAATGACACCATTACAAGACAGCTGTTCATGGCGTTACAGGCACAATGACACCATTACTGGACAGCTGTTCGTGGCGTTACAGGGCAAAGTGACACCATTACAGGACAGCTGTTCGTGGCGTTACAGGCACAATGACACCATTACTGGACAGCTGTTCGTGGCGTTACAGGCAAAATGACACCATTACTGGACAGCTGTTCGTGGCGTTATAAGTACAATGACCCCATTACCGGACAACTGTTCATGGCATTACAGACACATTTACAACAGTGGCATACAGCTGTTCATGTCGTTACAGACACATTTACACCAGTAGCGGAAAGCTGTTTGGTAGCAATTAATACATTTTCACCACTTCCACCCAAACACTGCAGTCTACCAAATTAATTCGCAATTTCACTTTTGATATTGTGTTAAACTTTTTTAAAAAAAACACATTGACAGTATTTTGTTTCTTGCCATCTCTAACAGACATGATACAGTTTTAACAATCACATCGCACAACATTTCACCTTTCTGTAGTCATAATACACAGATTCAACAATCACATTTCACCTCATTGTAGTCAATATGTACAGTTCAACAATCATCCCACACAACACTTTACCCCATATTTGTGCGTTTTCTACATATAATCATTAAAAGGTGTGTCACAAAGTCACAAGAACTGAATAGTCCTTAAAACCTGTGTCAAAGTCACAAGAAATGAATAGTCCTTAAAACATGTGTCACAAAGTCACAAGAACTGAATAGTCCTTAAAACCTGTGTCACAAAGTCATGGGAACCAAATATACCTGAAGAAATGTGTCCCAAAGATATAAGAACCAAATAATCCTGAAGACATGTGTCCCAAAGCCTTGGCAACTTTACCCTATTTTGACGTCACTGATATTCGAGTGTTCAGATGTTATACTACCTACTCTGATGGACACCATCAATATTTCTCTTTCAACTGGCATTTTCCCATCACTTCTTAAAACGACTATTGCAAAGTTCTTTTTTAAAAATATTACTATTGCAAAGCCCTTTTAATAATTAAATAATATTGCACAGCCCTTTTAAAAATAAATATTGCAAACATCTTTTAAAATAACTATTGCAAAGTTCTTTTTTTAAAATTAATCTTCACCCCTAAGGACTTAATTAGCTATCACCAATTATTTCAATTATCATTGGTCAAAAGTCCTGGACAATGTTGTTTTGTTTCATTCAGCAGCTTTTGTAAAACCACTAAAGTAATTATAGTGAACATATAACATACTTTCAGTCAACATATAATATATACTGTCAGTCAACACATAATATAACATTTATTTTCAGTTAACACATAATATAACATTTATTTTCAGTCAACAAATGATATATTTTTCCAAGTCAACATATAATGTAACATATACTGTCAGTCAACATATATATTTTCAGTCAGCATATAATATATTTTTCCCAGTCAACATATAATATATTTTTCCCAGTTAACATATAATATAACATATATTTTCAGTCCACATATAATATATTTTCCCCAGTCAACATATCATTTAACATATTTTCTGTCGCTCCTATCACAGCCCTGAAACTGCCTTTTAAAAGTAGTCAATGACGTCATCTCTGTTTTGGATGAAGGAAACATTTCATTTATCATACTTCTTCATTTATCTGTAGCCTTGATATCAGCGACCATAGTATATCACTACCATCTGCAGCATGCATTTAGGATCTATGGTATATTTTTATATTAAATTTTATCTTGTCCGGATCGTATCTGTCGAAAAAAGAGAGAATAGACTGTACCAAACATTGATAAACATTCCAGCCAAGAAAATTTTTGTTATGAAGTCCCGTGGACTTTTTTCTTGTTCTTGCCTGAGCGAGTCCTTTTTCCTGCCTAAACATTCTCGATGACCACTTGTTTCCAACAAAATGCAGGACAAAATTTCTTCCTTCGTTACTGTCTTAGTTCCAGTCCTAAATACCTGTCTGATCTCCCAAACGTATCAAATTCCTTGCTAAAAATAGAAGCCGTACGGTCAATGTTTATATGACTGTCCATCTATTGTTCTGCTTGTGGCTTCAATTTGTTTTGTACTGTTGTTTGTAGATATTAAACAATTTAATAAAGACATTGCGGTATTTTAAAGTGCGTTTGTTAGAGCTTTAGCAAGATGGTGCGCTTTATTATGTCTTTTTTCATCGTCATCACCATCATCGTCATTATCATCATCATCATCATAATCACAATCATTGTGACGTTTAAACTGTGTATTAGTATAACTTGAATATAAATGCTAGTCAAAAATTTATTGTAAACCGATTAAAAAAAGAAAAAGCTGGACAAATGAATGATCTCTCGCTCGAGTATTAGCGAGTGTTTGGAGCGAAAGTAAAATGAAAAAAAATAAAAAATTCAAGTCGTTCAGGCACTAATTATATGGCCACTATCCATCCTTGTCAGTCTGCGCCATTGTTCATGAGAACTAGAAAATTAAAACTCTAAAAAATAATGATATACAACTTTTAAACTATAACACTGATGGGGTGGGTGGGGGGTTGCATATGTGTATGCATACGCGCGCATCCGTATGGTATGTGTGTGTGTATGCGCGCGTCCGTGTGGTATGTGTGTCTGTGCATGCATGTGTGTGTGTGTGTCTGCATCCGTGTATGTGTGTGCGCACGTGATACAAGGTAAGATCTTCCATTAAGTAAAATTGGGGTCTTCTTACCCGTCTGACCCTGATTAAGAAGTTAAAAACATCTTTCTGTGTGTTTATTCAAATGTCAAAATTAATTTGCGTCTGTTTCTGACACAGCTTTCAAAAGTTCTGGTGAGCGATTATTTTCCAGCCTTAGAGCGCGCTAAAATATGTCACTAGGTCAAGAATGAATGAGGACAAATTGAGTGTTCTTACTTAACATTGGTTATGTTCTACGTCACTAGGTCAAGAATGAATCAAGACAAATTGAGTGTTCTTACTTAGCTATGGTTATGTTCTACGTCACCCGAACTTTGTCGAAGCGATGGTGTCATCGAAAGCTGTGAAGTTTTTTTCCTAAATTATCCTAATCCAAATTTACTTTAAAATTATTTAAAAACTAGCTTTTGCCCGTCGCTTCGCTCAAGTAAAGTGTTGGTTTTTAAAATATTTTGCTTAATGTAAAATTATTTTATAGTACGGATTCTTTATTGCCGGGTAAAAATTATTGTACATGTAAATTAAATGAAAAGATAAAGGGATGGAGAATGAAAAAGTTCACAGTAGCCCTCCTTCCCCCATCAACCCCCTTATCCCGGCGAAAGCCGGAAGCGCCCCCTCTTTCAGAGAGATGGGAAAGGTGGAAAGATAAATAAATGAAAGGAAGGAATAGAAGAAATGATAGATTGATAATAATAAGGGAATGTGAAAGAGAAAAAGAGAAAAAAAGACAGAGAGAATTATAGAAAGAAAATGTGGTTTGATCTCTTTTGGGTAGGCATTGCATAAATAAGAGCTAACCACAGAACATAATGCAACCCATCAAAATACAATATTTACTACATTCTAAAATCTAATACCCAGAATGAGAAATGCAGTCTGGTGAAACATGAATCATCTATTGTATATGGAGGTCACAGTCATATATTAGCCAACGACTGAGAGTATTCACTTTACTAACAGAAATTTTCCTAGTTTTAGGACTGTTTGCGAGCTCCCTACTGGGATAACATGATGTTATACAGCCTGTCTCGATTCCAGGGCACTAGGGTATACAACAAATACAGTCCGATCGAAATAAGTCTGCACAAACCCACAACCATTACATTTTATTTTATGTACAGGGAATGACTTACACGGCATTCTTTCCCAAAGTGGACACAACTCTTGTTTTTTGCTTTTTAAAGCAAGTTATAATGACACAAACTGAGCAACAAGGTTTAATAAATTGTCAGCAACGGAACAATCGATGGGATAGTAAGGCTCCGGCTTGCAATGTGCTTAGGGATCTGAAGACCTTGGCCTGAAACTGTTACTAAGGCAAAATATGTCCTTCTTCATTCAGTCCTTGACCAAGGAAAACGGAAACGCTAAAAACAGCCTTAATCTGTTATGACCAAGACTTTTTAAAGCAACCTTTGTCTGATTTTGCTTGTCTAGCTTTGATCAAAAGAGATAAAATAAAATCAACCTGTCTTTGCTTGTGCTGAATCAATCTTAGTCTATTTTTAGCTTGTGTAGATTTGAGCGGGTAGTATAAAACAACATAAAATATTTTGCTCGTGTAATTTTGATCCATCAGTATTTGTTTAAACATCCTAAATGTAAACAGTTGAGTAAAATTTCTTAGTTAGGACAGAATTAGTCATTAGAAAAATATGGCGGTAGAAGGAAGTAATATTCATGTTTAAGGAAACAAAAACTCACCTCTAGTCGCAATGCTTAGGCAAAGGGGAAGACGTCTATTCAACACTGCGCTGTGCTATATAAGCTAGACCAGAATGCTTATGGAAATTTGGCCACAGGGCAGTTTCTGAGAAATATTGTTTCTCATATTTATGCAAAAATAGACTTTATTTCTGTTTCTGACAAAGAAGAAAGTGACTGCTGGTCATAGTATTTCAGCTGAAAGCTATTCATCGCTGAAAGCAAAATGAATAATGCGATATTGACTAAACTGAATACTTGTATTGAGAAAATTGGCCGCTTGGCGAGTTTCTGAAAAATTCTGCTAAACAACCTCAACCTGTTAGTGTTTCGCCTTTCTACACTGGAACTGCACTGGCAGTTATTTCTTTGTCTGAAAGAAATGGCCACTGAGGTCACGGTGACACAGCTGGTAGTTTTAAACCTTCACTGTCGTCAGTGATGACGTAAGCTGAGGTATACTGGAACAAGCATGTCGCCATGAAGCCAGAATAATGCCATGTAATTTAACTGGGAATATTACTATGTTGTACATTGATCACATCGATGATTTTTACTGATTCCTGACTGTGGATTGAATGGAGTTTGATTACCAAGAGACTGTGCTTAGCCCCTAGTGAACTTGTTGACTATTGGCTTGACTACACTAATAGTGAGCCTGACTACTGTATTACTTGCTCACTATTGGCTTGACTACACTAACAGTGAGCAAGGCTGCAACTGAACTCGGCATCTATGGGCTTGACTTCTTTAACAGCTAGCCAGACTGCTGTTGTACTTGCTCACATTAATATTGTACTTAAACCTTATTGCTGCTGTATTGGGAATTTACCATTGTATTTAGACTTTACTATTGTTGTATTTATACATTAATATTGTACTTAAACCTTATTGCTGTTGTATTAGGAATTTACCATTGTATTTAGACTTTACTATTGTTGTATTTATATATTAATATTGTACTTAAACCTTATTGCTGCTGTATTAGGAATTTACCATGGTATTTAGACTTTACTATTGTTCAGAAGTTGTTCAGAGAATTTGAAGTGACCTGAGTTAAAGACTGTAGCATAATGTAGCAAGGTGACTAATGAGCGAGAGCAACACTAGATAAAATCTTTGAGGGTTGTAAGTGTGCTTGTTTGGAAGACTCTCTCTCTCTCTCTCTCTCTCTCTCTCTCTCTCTCTCTCTCTCTCTCTCTCTCTCTCTCTCTCTCTCTCTCTCTCTCTCTCTCTCCCTCCTAATCTGTTGGGATACTAGTCAACAATTTAACAGTTTAAATACATTGTTATCCTTGCTGTTTGCTTATAACTTTCCTCTTCGCCTGACGTCAGATAGACTCACTTATTGTGCTGCCGAGAAGTGTCGAAGTATAAATAAATTCTTCGCGTGCTTTTCTTTCCTTACTGTTAGGTACTTGTTTGTACAGGGAGATTGTGGCATAATTTAGAATTACATACACGCGCGCGCGTGTGTGAAAGGTGAAGGTTGAAATTTTGCCAAAGAAATTTTATACAGAATTGAATTAATTATTTTAGTGTCTAAAATATTTATGATCTATTCATTATTTAAAAGCAAAGCACAGAAATCTGTACTTGTTATACGAATCATACATACAAAGGACAGTCAAGTCAAAACGACAAGTCCTTTAAATAAAACACACGTATAATATACAAAGTATGATGTGAGCGATAAAATCTATATTTGAAATTTTTATCTGCTTCAACTATTTTTTCTTTTTTCAAAAGCACATGATTCTTTGCCTACATTTTTTTGTAATACTGTCACAAACTTTGCAGTATTGTTTTTGTTTGTTTGTCTTGTTTTGTTTTCTTTGTCTGTTTGTAATTGCTAAGTGATCTGTTTTCTTTGTCTGTTTGTAATTGGTAAGTGATCTGTTTTCTTTGTTCGTAATTGGTAAGTGATCTGTTTTCTTTGTCTGTTCGTAATTGCTAAGTGATCTGTTTTCTTTGTCTGTTCGTAATTGCTAAGTGATCTGTTTTCTTTGTCTGTTCGTAATTGGTAACTGATCTGTTTTCTTTGTCTGTTCGTAATTGCTAAGTGATCTCCTTGTGTTGAAAGGTGCCTATCCCTACAACCAATGAACACTGAATTAAAGTTCACTTAGAGCAGACTAGTTGCCCTGATCTTTATTTTTGATCTCATTTGTATTATATAAATTTATGTACCTGCACAAATAAACATACAATTAATAAATAGTCAAAAAAGTGACAACAATTATTATTTTACAATTTACAACTTTACAATTTATATATTTAATCCTCATGGTATTGGATTTTCAATCCTCTCAATTTCTGTTTTCATCCTCAAATCACTGGTTTTATCTTCAAATACTGGTTTTATTTTCAAATCGCGGGTTTTATCTACAAATCGTGGGTTTTATCCACATTTCAATTATTTTATCTTCAGTTATTAATTCCTCACATACACTGTCCTCGTAAATTAATATTTGATGCTGCTGCTGATGATGATTATTATTATTATTAATGAATAAATTCGTCTTATCTTTTACATTTTTTCAAATTCTTTTGTATCCTCTCAAATGCTATTTTTGTCCTACTACTGTTTATACATTCAAATTATATTAAAATGTTGACAGTTATTGGGTCATGAAAAAAATTATTGACTGTTTATTGATTTAAAGATATAGTTTTGATGTTTGCAACATCTTGGCTTCAATTGTTGTGTATTGTTTCATATTTTTGCCTTATCGACAGTCCCCTGCAGTTAGCAATTCTAGAAAATGACAGTCCCTTTTATCGTCACGTGACAAGGTCGGTGTCATCTAGTGCACTTTATCTTGTAAAGCTGAAGATTAAACAAAACGACTACAATAAATCCCGACCAAGTTTCTGTTTGGTGACGTGTCCTGCTTGGTAACAAATGAATGTCAAAATACAGTTTGGTTATCAATTATCAGTGGGGGCTGCTGTTAAGAGCACTTGATGGTCGTATAGTCCAACGCCTTTTGTATTTGTACCTTGGGTTGACATATGTGCGCCCAAGAGGTCTAACAGTTTTAAGGGAAGTCCAAAAAACAATTCGCTTGGTAGAGTTCAAGGCCGAGTTGCACCGTGCAGAACGAAGTTATCAAAGTACGAAGTGACGCAGACGCCAATAGATTTCTACAGTTCATGCTGCAGTAGATACTGATGAAGATGATTTCATTGCTGTCGTTAGGATTCTTCTGTTTGTTCGTTGTTGTTTTTTTAAATGCATCAACAAAATGTTGTCATTCCAAAGCTAAATGAAGCACAGAGCTTTCAATTGATGCGATTTGATTCATTTGAAGACTGGCTGAACTACTTTAACACATTTTTTAAAAATTTCTTGCTGTTAAGGTATGTAGTTGTCGGAATGCTGACAGAGATTAACCTTGGCCTGGTGAAATAGATTTGTTTATGACATTTAAGATAACGTAGATGCAAAACACCTTTTCTTTTTTTTAAAAAAAAATGCAAAAATGACTGTAAATGTATTTGTCTGAATATGTGATGGTATTCAACTGTAAAGTATTTGTCTGAATATGTGATGGTATTCAACTCTAAAGTAAGTATTTGTCTGAATATGTGATGGTGTTTGACTGTAAAGGAGGTATTTGTCTAAATATGTGATGGTATTTAAGTGTAAAGTATTTGTCTCATTATGTGATGGTATTTGAGTGTAAAAGTATTTGACTGACAATATGAAGGTGTGACACCAACGCCACCAAGTTAATGGTTATGATTATCATTATTAATTAATCATCCGTAACTAATTACAAGTGATGAGAATCTTAATTTATCTTATTAATAATTCTCCAGAAGACGCCACTCGTCTCTCTCACTTGGTGGATATGCGGCACTGTAAACGTTTTCTCTCTTCCACAACATTAAAGACAAACATTTACTATCACAATATTTCCGTAGGTGGAAAACGTCTTACTAATGGAGAAGACAAACCATCTTTAATCTATATATAGCGAGCCCCCATCCACCCACTTTCTTCTCCATCATAAGGTTATCAATACGTGTAAGAAGGTCAATAAATTTAACAATAAATTTATTAAATCAACAATCAAATATACATATAAAATAGATTACTTGACATCAATATTTACAAAACCACATTTTATAAATTTTATATCTATACAGTCTCATATCCTAAAATGCAATTCAACAATCATGCCAATACAAATCACAGGTTAGTTCTTATCAGAGGACAGAAATGAAGATATTAGAGATAAGCGATAATAGCTTCTACATAATCTTGTATAAGCAAAGCTTCAATTGTCTTTTTTCATCACTTTCGTATCAAGGACACAAGTTTATCGTCTATGTCACTTCCACGTGTTCCTCTCACTTTCTGAAACACTGATTCACTGTTATTCTCTCGAAGTTAACCTGGGCATCAGTGTCAGCACCTTCAAGCAGAACAAAAATTGTAGCAATTTCCAGTAACTTTCTTGTACCAGAGATTGCTCATGTAGTCAGCATACTTTGCCTCCATACATAATGAAGTGTAGTGTATTCTTTACAATTACACACTGCAGTAGAGGCTTCCCATGTCTACCATGGTCATAGCAGTTTATAATCAGTAAACCAGAAGATTCTGTTAACACAAGGAAGGGCTTCTTTGTTCCTGTAAAAATATAATCAGAGAACAAATGCTAATGCTTCCTGTTTAATCTATTTTTAACTCCATTCTGTCTTACATTCAGGTATGAACTTACAGTTTCCTGCAACAGTATTTATTAGCTCGATACATGCATACAACATAATAAATACAGTATTATAGTTTTATGAGTGGTTTCAAATAGAACAATGTCAAGTGTTTAGCATACTACATATAAGCATCATAGTTCATAATTTGTAGTCTACTCACATAATACCTCTCACTAATATAACACATCAATAGCAAAAATGCAAGAAATATTTCTATGTCCATTCACTCTCAATCGGTCAGTTAAGTATTAAACGCTTGTCACACTTTACCAACCGCCATAAGATTCAAGTAACAGTTTGCTTGTCACTCTTTACCAACCGCCATAAGATTCAAGTAACAGTTTGCTTGTCACACTTTACCAACCGCCATAAGATTCAAGTAACAGTTTGCTTGTCACACTTTACCAACCGCCATAAGATTCAAGTAACAGTTTTCTTGTCACAAGCACGGGCAAATGATAACTGTTGCATTTTGATGATGACTGACGAGTACTTGACTCTTATTTTATAACGGCTTATTATTTTTCTTATTAAATTTATTTTCAGTACTATGTCGCTGTTGTTAGAGAATCAGTAGATTGTTAATTGTAACTGCCGCAAGGGTGGGTGGGTGGGTAAAATGGCGTGAGAATGTAGCTGTTAGGCACGACATGGAGAAGTTATGTATTAATAAGTAAAGTGGATCTAAACCGATATGTAACAGTTATTATTTCTGGTTATATAACAGTGCATCTAAACCGATATGTAACAGTTATTATTTCTGGTTATATAACAGTGCATCTAAACCGATATGTAACAGTTATTATTTCTGGTTATATAACAGTGCATCTAAACCGATATGTAACAGTTATTATTTCTGGTTATATAACAGTACATCTAAACCGATATGTAACAGTTATTTTTTCTGGTTATATAACAGAATACTATTCAAGCATTAAAGTTACTGATGCTCTTATATAAGTAGCTGTTGATTGTGTGTGTGTGTGTGTGTGTGTGTGTGTGTGTGTGTGTGTGTGTGTGTGTGTGTGTGTGTGTGTGTGTGGTGTGTGTGTGTGTGAGTGTATTCTGTTACTGTTACAGCAAAAGTGGTTGTATCTGTGTATGTTAATATGCGTACTTGTTTCTGCTTAAATAAATGTGCTTTAAATATGTGTTATTTTTTAAATGTATTGAGATCATGTTACTTGGTGGTGGGTGGTTGATGTTACCAAACTGCCTACGTAGGCCCGCTGAATCTTAATTTGAAATCTGTTGACGTAGATGAATATGAAATCTGTTGACGTAGATGAATATGAACTGATGACGTAGATGTATATGAAATCTGATGACAAAGACGCTATGATGACGGCGGAAGGAGAATAAACTTATTGGGAGAATAAGATCGGGTGTATGAATAAGAGAAATGGGTCAACTGTTTCATAACACACTAAAAGTAAAGTGCAACCTCGAAACTCTTTAAATTTCATAAGCCAAAAAAAAAAAAAAAACCTCAAAATGTGTGAAGGTGAAGGTTGAAGAAGGCAAATGGCACCAACATTTTGTGTTTGATAATTTTCAGCGTATAGTTCGATTGCTGTGCTTTATTTCATTCATTTTGTCCAAGACGAACGAACTCTTTGTTATGGACAGTAGGTTAGACCGTTCACACATATTAATGGTTTTCCCACAAGTATTTGCCTCGTTATGTGTGTGTGTGTGTGTGTGTGTGTGTGTGTGTGTGTGTGTGTGTGTGAATGAGAGAGAGAGCGCGGCATCCTGTCAGTTATTTTTTTAATTTTAATTTTTGGCATTGCCTGTGTATTAGAGCGTGGTGTGTCGGTGGAACATTTAGAGGTCGTTCACACAGCGATCAAAATGTATTTCTTCAAATCACTTATTCATATTTCTTACTAAAATGTCATTCATTTCTTATCCATATATTTATTTCATCGCCTTACTAACGTCACGGGTCTAATAATAATATATTTAACACGAAAGAAGCGGTAATGGTGTAAAATAAACGTTTTCCTCGACAGAAATGTACTTTTTGTCACTTGTAATTTGTTAGGAAATAAAATGCATGCGTGTCATCTTAGAGGGTAATTTACATAACATTTATTTTACTTACATACCTGTATTCAGTTATTTATTTTACTTACATACCTGTATTCAGTTATTTATTTTACTTACATACCTGTATTCAGTTATTTATTTTACTTACATACCTGTATTCAGTTATTTATTTTACTTACATACCTGTATTCAGTTATTTATTTTACTTACATACCTGTATTCAGTTTGTTGTGCAGCTCACGGAGTTATGTAAATGTTGCAAAATTAATATTCTAATAACAGCATTACTGTTTCTTAATATTTCACGTGCGTGCGTGCGTGCGTGTGTGTGTGTGTGTGTGCGCGAGTGAGAGAGAATATGGGTTGGTGATGGCCGAAGACTCTATAAAAATTGCACACAAATGAAACTATTAGAATTTTAAAATAAATATTTCCAGTTGGATAGGGAGTGTGTGTGTGTAAGGGGGGGGGGGATTAAATACGTGCAGCAATTTTAAGTCTGTTGCGAGTATGATGATCTTGACGTTGCACTTTACGCACAACAGATACGAGTCACTAGCTGACTAAGGAATTCGTTTTCCCCCATCTTTCTTTTCTTTCTTTTTTAGTTTCAGGTACGTTTTCATATAATTTCAGCATTCATTAACCATTTGGAGATTGGGGGGTTGGGGGTTGGTTATTAGCCGGTGTTTGAGGAATTTGCAGAATGGAGACAGATTTGGCGGGGTGGGGTCGTCAAGAACATTAACATTTTTGCTTTTAAATCTCACGGTGTCAACAAGTCTAAGTCACAAGATGCAGTCACATGAGAATATAATGCAGTCACATGAGTGCCCTTGGCCTCTGAACTGCAGAGAAGGGTTGAAGGTGAAATCAAAACACCTGAAGCGACGCGGAAGAAACATTATTCTTTTTTCTCTCCCTCTCTCTTTTTTTTTTAAAGAAAAAATTATGTTACGCAAACGTCCCAGAAGCGACTCTTTAAACTTTCTGAACTTGTGGAGTAGTGAATGTGAAGGAAGAGTACATTGGACAAAGGCGCGTGCGAGTCAAGCTAGATTCAAAGTGCATAAAACAACCTTGACATTAGTCAGCACTGACCATTCATTAGCTTACACTTTACAGTCTTTGAAATGACCGATTAATTAGCCTCTGAACGGTTGTGACGATGTGTGACAAATTCTGTGTCATGACCTCGTGACCCAATTGCTCGTTTCAAAATTAAAATTTTGAACGGACCTTTGTTGAAATTCACCCGTGATACATCAGTATCTAGAGGCTTCTAGCAAGGTCGGATTGTTGCATAACTTTAGGCCAGTGTCCAGCACCTTCGAGATCAACAACATACCACGTGAGCGGTCACGTGATGCGTTCAATGCAGTTTCATAAAAACGATCATAAGGCGCAAAAACACTCACTCACTTCCAGACCGGCAGACACACCAGGCAGCTTTAACATAGCTCCGTCCCGCCGCCATACCAGAGTCGTAAGAGAGTCGAAGATGAACCCGCGCTAGAGCAGTAAAATCTACTTTGAAGAGGTAACAATAACACGTCTACTTCTTACAGTATCTATTGCATTTGTTGATTGTATTTTGTAATTGAATTGATGTATGTATTTTGTGCAGCTTAGCGCTATTTTAGCCAAAGCACGTGTTTCGATGTAAAGGGACAAATCTAAAAGTTATTGTATATAAATTATTGTAACCTTTTCTTATCTTTAATTTATATAAATCGTAAATTCCCTAGTGCCGCCAGTATGTCTGTGCACGTGGCGAATTCTTCCTTGTAATTCAAATTGTTCTTGCATATAATTTTTCGTGTAAAATTGTAAAGCATTCGTGCTTCATTTTGAATTAATCCTTTGTGTGAATTCCAATTTTTAATGCTGTAAATATTTGGGAATTCATACGTTCGTGTAACGTTATATGTAACACACACGTGGACCACAATGCACATTTAAATATAACCATATTTGAATTGTAAACGACACGATAGTCAAAGATTCTAAATTCAGAACCTTAAACAAAGAAACATGTGCTTGGGTTTTGCGAATATACACGCAAATAGTTACAGAGCCCAAAATCCTTTGTTTCAGCCGGGTTCTTCTTATGTTATCCCTCTCTACCTTCGTACTTCTTGAGTCGTACACCGACTCGGGTGTCTTCATGACCCATACGTGAACTATGCAGAAGTACCTCGTGTTAACTACGGTTAACGATTCGTCGCAAGTACATTAGCGATGCAGTAATTGAGTGGACGATTGACTGTTATGCTATGCAGTACTGACGATGAGCCAAAGGATGTGGACCAGTTCTAACCAGTTGAACCCCACACGCGACCAAGAGTGTAGTTAAGTATATCTACTGTGGTCCGAAATCAAGTGACTATTTGGCAAGAGAATTCTCGTTAAGACTTTTAACAAAGACGGTAAAATGAGAGAACAACGCTGTGTAGAATTAAGACGTCGTGTTCGTAATTAATCGTTGCTGTTAATTGTTAAACTTATTAAATCTTATTTCATTTTGTTAAGAACCTCTTTTTGTAGTAATCTGTATGCATATAGACCAAAAGATGAGGATTGGATGGGGGCTGTCTGAGCTAAACGAATGACGTAATGAATGCATATGAATCTAAGAGAGTTTTTAACGATTTCCAATCTAGCTAATGTACGCAAATTATCAGTTTCGTAAATCTGTGATCTAGACTACAAAGATGCATTTTTAATTTAGTCGAATGATGATTTGAGCAACCAGTCTGTTTAGGTTAAACGAGAGGGAATTAATTTAAATAGTAAATTAAAGTTCTATAATTTCCTAAGCAGGGTCTTTAAATAAATACTGGAAACGTAACAAGTGTGGCCTCGTCATGGGATTGATATGTATTAAATTGTAACATTTTTATATACATAGGGCGTATCATAAACCTAGTAACGAACAACTGAGAATTGCCAATATTCTATTGATTCAGGATTGTTGAAATATTTATCTTGCTTTTGTTGTGACATGTGCATGTATTCTTTTGCAGAGTAGCGTGCATGTTAGTTAATGTTGATATATTTAAGCGTAGTTAAATATGTCATGTTAGCTATTGATGATTTATTTAGTATTGTGTTACTGGATACTTCATTGTAAGAAGTCGACGTGTTATACCGGCAGCTAGGAGAGTTATCGGTAGTAACAGACTTCGGACTATTATATTTAGGGTGCTAAGTATAATGTGTAATGTTGTATGGTCGGAGCCGTGACATTACGAAAGCCTTGGAGACAACAGATTTGTAGCCAAGCAGGTGAACGTGTAACCAACGCGTAATTTATTTCGGAAGGTGTTCTGAATAAATTCAATAATTTTTGTAAGGTCGTAGCCTAAAAGTTATTGTGGGATAAAGCGGAGTTTATCGCCTACGGTTAGATACACAATCACGAGAGATATTTATTGTAGCCAGACGCGCTAAATAAATAAGATGGATCTCGAACAGACTATTGCGAGTCTGAAGAGAATAGGTTCCTTGATCGGATACCGAACGGAAGACGAGGTAATGAACTTCGTGAGAACTGAACTAGACAGGAGAGAGAAACATGAACGAGAGATGGAACAGATAGAGATAGAAGATGATCACCTTACGACTTTGATAGATCTAAGGATCGATGAACGGATAGGGAGCTTACAGCTCATGGAGATTCTAAAACGCGAACAGGAAATAGGCATATCACTAGGGTATAGAGGTGAACAGCTACGTATTTTCGTCCTACTAGCACTCAATGAAAAGGAAATAGAACACAGGGAAGAAAAGATATCTTCAATAAGCTCACGAGCAAAACAGTTGTGTGATAAAGATTTCCGATTCAAAGGGGAAGGGGAGGCTGAAATACGAGACCTAACGTTCGAAATTAGAAAGTTGAAGAAAGAAAAGCTAAGACTTATGGAAAGGAAAGAAAGTCTAGAATTAGAATGGTTGTGGACAGAAATCGAAACAGAGTCTAAAATTGTTGGGGATGGTGAGGGTACTGTTGACAAATTACGACAGGAAGGTCAGGCCGTGAACTTTGACTTGCCGAGGTCAAACACCGCGAGCGTGGAGACTGACACACAGAAATTAGTCGCACTACCAAGCACAGCAGACGAATTAGACAGTTTGATTGAAAACAAAAACAAATGTTTTGACGAAACCATTACAGTTCAACTTGCTAACCAGTTTACAGAAACAGTTAGCGCACCAAAGCTTGATCTTGAAACAGAGACAAGAAAAGACACTGTTGTTAAGGACTTAATAACACGTGTAGAATTTGGACAAACACATACACCGCCGTGTACGTGTGACACCTTGGTTGACGGACTGAATGCGCATGATAAGATAGAGACAGATTCTATCGGTTGTGTACCGTTAAGGTGTGATGAAACTTCTAGCAACACAGTGACTGATTTTTCTGACAGGACAAATATGCATGAGAAGATAGAAACGGGTTCTATCAGTTGTGTATCGTTGAAAGGCAGTGACGCATCGACTGAGTCTACTGACCGAACTGTTAGTTTAAGAGGGAGTCATGAGAATGTGCTCGCTACGAAGACTGAGACTGACATCGGTAGATCTCGATCTCCGATGATTGACGTGAGTCATGACGTAATTTTGGAACACAAGATTATTGCGTTATGCGAGGTTTCGAGTGCTAACACATTGACAGCCAGGGAAACAGAAGTATTTGATCCAGATGACAGCATAGGTAGCATTACAGACAGGGACAATGTGCCTATGATAAGTTCATTTACTTCAGATGACATGACAGTTGTCAGAGCTGAGACAGAGTTCTTTTCCAAACGTGACATGGAAGAAGATATGGTCGAAAACTGTACAAGGACGAAATCTAGTATTTCTAACATAGGGATATTAGAGACGGTCGACGATAACAATGCATGTGTACTGACGTGTATGCACGCAGTTGTCAGAGACATGGCAGAACTGTCTGCAGATAAATCACTTAACGGAATTAGTGACGTAGACAGAAGCCACGGTACATGGACTACCTTTATTGACTCACCTGTTGAGATAAAGGAATGTCATGAGTACGTACCAAAAACTGAGACAAGTGGAAGTAAGGAGGAGGGGGTTTCATTAACTGATATGTTCCTTGATTCACTAATGATAAGTACGGAGTGTAATCCCGAATTGATCAAAGACACAGTACAAATGAGTGACAGAACTAGATCGATAGATAATGGAAACCGGAGTGACGGACTGATAACCAGAGTAGGTGGGGCATCAGGACTGTTACTGACATCAGATGCAGAGAATTATGATAGAGGAAACAGTGGGAGTGTAGCCTACAACACACAGAGAGTAGACATAGTGATGTTATTCAGTGTATTAGAGACAGGTAACATTCACTGCCAGTTAGTGACTGAAACTGACAGAATTTCCATCATAGATTCTGACGACCTGATGAGAAGACATATTGAATTAACTGAGTCAGTGGAGACAGATTATGTTAGTTCAATAAACGGTATGGTCCAGGGGAGACAATCAGTAACTCTTGGGGAGTTTAAGACAGAACCCTTGTTCATACAACCACGGGAATCTGACTTGCTAGCGAGTGAGTCTGACCACACAGTGACTAGAGTCACAAGAGAGACACAGACTTATGTTGTCAAGGAGAGAGACAAATTGACAGACATAACAGTCGAACACCTAGTTATGAATGGGTTAAAACAGAAAACAACTAGTGGGATGAGGTATTTCAGTTCAGTCTATGATAAGATCAGGAGAACGGAACCTCCAGATTTAGGGGAGAAGCTAATGTTGCAATTCAGGTACTTCAGAGAGACTGGTAGCCGCGACAGAGCACATTTGCGAACCTATGACGTTAGACTTGATGCGAAATGGACCCATAGTAGATCTGACGCCATTCCGACGAAAGACGTTGAGTGCATGCGAACTAGAGACGTTCAATGTGTACACAATGACGTAACTACAGATGCGCGAAACACCAAGAGAGCAAATTTCCATTTGCGGGAGCTCAGTGACAAGGCTAAGAGCGATAGATTTGAAATTCAGACTTCGCAGAGTCAAGGCCACAGTGACACTGACATGATACGAAACGTATCGAGAAGTTTGAAACTGTTAGATGGGGTAGAGACCAGTCATGCAGAAATTGACACTACCAGAAACATTTTAAACTTGACAAGTACTTTGGGGAGTTTTGAAAGAGATCATGACGATAAAACACTTCAAGGACGTACTTACCGGACGAGAAATGAAAAGTCTAAACTTGACATGCAATGTATTGCACCTCACAGTGACATTCTGACGAACAGAGTAAGAAAGAAAGAATACAGTTGTCATGCCGTAGACATGTTGACACACATGGACGATGACGTGTATTGGGGTTGGGACAGAACTACGAAGATTGTGCTAGGCAGGATAGTGCAGCATTAGATATAATGATTTGGTACCTTCTTTGAATTTTCATTATTTTCTTGTTGTACCGTAGTTGGTAGTTGTTATTGTAAATATGTTGGACATTTCATAAAAACTTGGGACAAGCTATAACACTGATTGAATTGTGTTAGTGTTGTAACTCTGAATATGACAGGTATACTGATAGATAGTTCATTGAGTTGGTAACCCATAAACTCTGATATTTGGTTGATACAGGAAATCAATATCTGGAACTTTTCATAACCTGCATATTGATAGTGTTGTTCATTGGAAGTCAATTTTTTGATCACACTATTGTTGGAAACGTATTCAGTGGAATTAGTTGATGTTGGATTTCTATTCTGAATAATCTGGTTAGATCAAACTAGGTTGTGTGTGAACTATTGATTATTGGGACAGATAGTGAGAATTTCAGAACATGTTATTCCATTGGATGGATGTCTATTCAATTAGACTGAACGCTTTTCTTAAATCATTTTATTTGATTTTTCTTAAATCATTTTTCTTTGATTTCTTGAGGAGAGAAATATTGTATGAGTGTGCCGTTAATCTAGAGTTGATTTTTCCGTCACGTTACATTATTTCTGGTTATGTTGAAATTTTTTAATTGTAAATTTTTTCTTCATTTTGCACTTCTACATTTTATAACACATAATTTGTAGGAGGCATTTATCTTTGGTAAGATAAACGCCTCAAAAGCAAGGGGGTGTGACGATGTGTGACAAATTCTGTGTCATGACCTCGTGACCCAATTGCTCGTTTCAAAATTAAAATTTTGAACGGACCTTTGTTGAAATTCACCCGTGATACATCAGTATCTAGAGGCTTCTAGCAAGGTCGGATTGTTGCATAACTTTAGGCCAGTG
>CM054179.1:106719374-106891874 GCA_028829895.1 Sinotaia quadrata
AGAAAGGAAGGATGGAATGGAAAGGAAAGGGAAGGGAAGTGAAGAAAAGGAAAGGAAAGGAAAGAAGGAAGGAAAGAAGGGAGTGAACGGAGGAAGGAGAAAAAAGAAAGTAAGAAAGAACGAAAGAAAAAAAGAAAGAATTTTTTTTTCCTCCGGTTACTGTGCTTACAAAAACAGATCTAATTAAAAGACTAAATTTAAAGTGTTGCATGCAGAACTTCAGTAGTAATTTGAAATAGAATTTGAAGCCGGTTGAGCCTGCTTCTGCTCTCGCCACGCAGCTGGCTCCTGTTCTGTCTGGAAGATTTGATGTCCAAGAGCTTTGAAATCGATCGCTGATGTCCCTTCCTTTTATTCCAAAATGTAAAGTACACAGTTATTGGAGCGCTAAAAGAACGGGTTGTATTGGAGGTTTTAAGAACAAAATTACAACCAGCCAGAAATTAGACGTGGACGTTTTATAGTGGTCAGAAATGACGTCATGCGTACGTAGGCGTGATAGTCTAAAGTTTTATGTTGAAATACTTAAGGCAAACCATTCACTGTAAAATTTCGTAAACTAAAATAATAATGAAATGATATTGTTTAGTAATGAACATTGTTTAGGTTAAATTTCAATGCACTGTGGAGAACCACTACTGTGAAGTAGTCGTAATTTACGGGCATATTTCTTATGTTAAGCAAACATTTGTCATAAATTATTTGGACTGTATAATTTAAATGTAAAAATAAAGAACAAATCCGCTGAAATTAGAATCAGTAATATAAAACTCTTTAAGTTTAAAATAATCGATCTAGATTTTCTTTGGGACGACTTCCAACTAAACTACACTTTACTTTTCTATGTTTGTTAAAGCGTACAACGGACCATAATGCGTCAAAAACTGCTAACTCCTCTAACAAGCTTACACTTTTTCTGCTATTTTTATTATTTGTTGTAAATATTGTAAGGCAATATTTAACCCTTTCTAAGAGGAACTTAACGCTTAATATTATTACATTAAATGCCACCAAATTTCAAAGTTATATCGTAAATATCATATCACATATCACATTTATCAAACATGATTTTGCTGAATCATATGTAAATATATAACCAAATAGTTTGAATTATTGTACTGTTTGTAAACAAATATATATGGTACACGCACCGTTTGGGAGATTTTAAAATACAGCGGTCCACCTGGTATGGTCTGGACCCCAGAATATAATGAGGAAAACCTCCAAGACTTTCTAGGGCCGAAAACTTTCTGTAACGGACTCACGCAAGTTCTAGAGAGGAAGGAATCTCTGCCACAATAAACCCCAGCTATTAGGAAAGTATTTTTATCACTTAGACAGCATATAGCTGCCATCTGAAGACAAGTTAATGTCAGAGTTCACAATAAATATAATTACCCTTATTAACCTTTACAGAGATATAAAACGACTTTTTATGTCTGTATAGATAGATAGATAGATAGATAGATAGATAGATAGATAGATAGATAGATAGATAGATAGATAGATAGATAGATAGATGCATGGATGGATGGACGGACGGACAGACAGACGGATGGATGACGAACGGACGGACTAACAGACAGATGGATGATGGATGGATGGATGGATACATTACTGATTTTATCTGTTTGTTTTTCCTTAGACTAACATAATTAAATATCTTAATGCTAAAGCAAATTTAATTATCATAAAACTCATCCAGCCATCATCAATATACAAGTGCACAAAGTATTTACTTTCTTTAGTCTGTCTTAAACCACACACAAAACATACATATACGTCATATATGCGCGCAAAGACGCGCGCGCATACACATACACACACATACACACATACGCACACACACACACATATATATTGTGTAATGTAATAGCACATGGATACAACAACTATGAATGTTGGTATCAAGTGTCACTCACATGTCACAGTCTGTGACAGCGCAACGCAAGCCACAAATGACGCGATTGGTCATACTCTGGACACATCAGACAAGCAATGCTTCAAAGTTAGTATACTAGACAGGGATTGAATGCCCTGGTCGGTACTCTAGACACAGACAGACAAGCAATGCTTCAAAGTTAGTATACTAGATATGGATTGAATGCCCTGGTCGGTACTCTAGACACAGACAGACAAGCAATGCTTCAAAGTTAGTATACTAGACATGGATTGAATGCCCTGGTCGGCACACTAGACAACAGGCACACAAGCAATGCCTCAACACTAGTTATAGTAGACGAATATGATGGATTGGTCGTAGACTATTACACAGACAGGTGATTACTCAACGCTAGTTATAGCAGACTGGGATATAAGTAACTGAGGACCTGATGAATGTTTATAATAACTAACTGAGGACCCGATGAATGTTTGTAATAAGTAACTGAGGACCTGATGAATGTTTGTAATAAGTAACTGAGGACCTGATGAATGTTTGTAATAACTAACTGAGGACCTGATGAATGTTTGTAATAACTAACTGAGGACCTGATGAATGTTTGTAATAAGTAACTGAGGACCTGATGAATGTTTGTAATAAGTAAATGATGACCTGATGAATGTTTGTAATAATTAACTGAGGACCTGATGAATGTTTGTAATACGTAACTGAGGATCTGATGAATGTTTGTAATAACTAACTGAGGACCTGATGAATATTTGTAATAAGTAACTGAGGACCTGATGAATGTTTGTAATAAGTAGCCAAAGGGATTGACACTATTGTCTCAGGCAGCGGTTCAAGAGAGTGGAACCGTTTAGGAGTTAAAGAGATGTTTCTACGGCAACCAAAACTTAGCTAGAAATGAAAAGAGATCTTTGTGTATATATAATTTCAAGTTTCCTTCGACAAACAAATTTTCAAAATGCCACAGCAGAAAAGTCACATACACAATCCATTCTTTCTTTCCACCAATGTTAACACTAAATAAAGTGTGTGCGTTTCAGGCACATTAACCTTTTACTTGCATTAAAATAACACAAGACACGAAGATATAAAACTGTAAGGTGCATTAACCTTTTTGTTGCATTACATCACAAGATATGTAGATATAAACATGTAAGCCACTTTAACCTTATCGCTGCATTACGTCACATCTTGTGCACGTATAAATCTGTAAGGAACATTAACATTTTTATTGCATTGCATTGCATCACATTATATAGATATTAATCTAGTGACACTCTGAAAGCAAAGATAATAGCACATCTTAGCACTGTATGTTGAGAAAGTCTTTCTAAATACGTATCTCGCAGACATTTATACAGATGGATTGCTTTGTTCCTTAAAAGCTTTCATGTGTGTGAGATGGACAGTCTTGTTGTGTCGTTTAAAATGAATTTTTAAGCATGTAAGAAGCATGTGTGTGGTTGAAGTGGGTGTGTTGGTGGATATACCATTCCACTCTTCTACCCCTTTTCTCAGCCCGTAGGTTCCTTTTGGTACAAGTACCTCATTCCACAACCTATAACTCTCTAACTGATTAAAATAAAATCAAGAAATAAAACACACACACGCGTGCGTGCGCGCGCATCATATTGTCTTGACAATGGCCCCTTAGCACGATTTTCATCCAAAGACTGTAACCCACCTTGACTTTCAAGTATTTAACTTTCGGTTTGCCTATAAAGGGCTACAACCCAACTCATATTCCATGAGCTTACCGCCCAGGCTGCTTTCCAAGGACCACAACTCAGATTGCGCTTTGCAAGAACTGCAACCCAGTTTGATCTGTTAGGACGAGGCAAATTGTATTCATCGCGCAAATGTCAATGCGCAGAGCATAAAGAAGTTATGTATGCTACAATCAATTGGCCTCTCTCGGTGCCTTAATGTCACTCCCCAAAAATCTATATTATGATGCGTGTGGCCTGTCGTATTTGCAGCATGCTGATTGTCTGTTTAGCTCAATATTTGTGTAATTACCGTTAAATATAAGGTCACAAGCTTTATTGGTAACTGTTTACTTCTTTGGATTTTTTGGACAAGAAATTTTGTACTTAACGTTTTTCACTACAAATCCGTCTTTGCTGTTTAATAGGTTATGTAACTCATTCTTTAATCATTCATCGAACAATTCTTTCGTCAGTTTATTTACTGGCTGGTGCATGCAAACATCTCTTCTTGTATTTAATCACCGAGATTCGTAATGCATACAGTTCTTACATTTCCTTACAAATTCTGATCTTTCTCCAACTGTTCATCTGTCTTTGTCTTTATGGCTTTCCATTTTTTACTTTGCACAGCTTAACTTTCTCATTTTCCTCACTCCGTATATTTGAAAATTTATGACAATAACTCGATTAGTAGTGACTGTTAACGAGCAGATAAATATTTTAAATTTAAAGTTCAGTGAGAGTGAGTTCCCGCATACCAATTATATGAGAATGTTTGTTTTGTGTTTATATAAACAAAGATAATAGCTTTCTTTTGTATAAACTCACACAGAGTAACGTTTATAACTAAATGCATTATTTATCTAGCTCGGAATTTAACGTTTCTTAATATCTTACCTCCCTACCTCCTACCCTGGCGTTTAAAGAACTGAAAAAATATTTTGGCTTAAAACAATATTTTAAAAGGGTTGTTAGGTGGACATTATGACCAACCGTCACAGAATGAGCGTAGGTGCGTGTCTCCTCTTGGTGACATTGAAGAGATTTACGTGTCGACATCTTAATTAAGGTGTGCGTCAATTTTTTTTTTTTGTACGCCATCCGGGTGTGTGAGCGTGTGTGTGTGTGTGTGTTTGGGGAGAGGGCTTGTATGCGTTTATACTGGTTGGGGGTGGTGTAAAAATTTCGTAGAGGCTTCACGATAGCCGTTTTCAAACAATGTATGCTTGATTTTCTGCGAAAGGCCTTTATCCTATATGGATAGGAACAGGAAGGATCATTCAGTAGTTCAGAAGGAATTGGTGATAAATTGTCCCGAACTTGTGCTTTTAAAATTTTAAAATTCTAAAGTTAACAGTTATTTTGTATTCTTTTAACTCTTTCAGCTCGAACGCATAAATAAGTTTCCAACAAATCATCCATAATTGCATAATTAGATAGATAGATATATAGATAGGTAGGTAAGTAGATAGGTAGGTAGGTAGATAGATAGATAGATAGATAGATAGATAGATAGATAGATAGATAGATAGATAGATAGATAGATAGATAGATAGATAGATAGATAGATACGTAGATAGATACGTAATAGATAATAGCTATAAGAATCCCAAGCACTGTCATTTAGAGTAGCTAAGAAATAGTGTAAGGCACAATATAAAAACAAAGTATATGAAGAAAACAACACTACCAACGCCAGAATATCTCCTTACGTGAGATATTGATAGGATATAAATATCAGAGAATTTAACTAATACCTAGTAAATACAGATCAGCGAAGCTGTCTTCCGGTCACCTATTGCCCATCTTGACATTCATTTCCGCCATCGTGCACGCCGCCATTGACGAAAGTATTCAACAAGTCTAACGGCCGCATGCAAAAGTTTGCTTTCAAAAGAAACAGAACCATTTTTAGCGAACGCGTGCTGAATAAAATTCTCATACAATCAGGATGTTGTCAGTGGAAGCCGTTTTAAACCATTCACAGGCGGTTTTAATGTGGCTAATGTATATGGCACTTGAATCGTTCTCTTCAAACGCCATATTGTTTTCGCACCAGCAGTAAGCTCGTACATATCCCTACCAAACTCACAAACACGCGAACACACACACACACACACACACACACACACACACACACACACACACACACACACACTTCACCCGAGAACCTGAATCCATGGTGTGGATCAGTATTTTAAGGTAGAGGGGGCAAATTCAAGCCTAAGAAATAGAGAACCTAGATGGGCCAGGTTCATGTCTAACAATCACAGAACCTATATGGGCCAAGTTCATGTCTAACAATTAGAGAACCTATATGGACCAAGTGCATGTCTAACAATTAGAGAACCTATATGGGCCAAGTTCATCTCACCTAAAACCGGCTTAGATTACATCAGCAAGTCTAGCACATTCTTTACCTAAGTTGTTTACTTCCAATTCTGACACTTAAAAATAGCAGCACAAGCAGTGACCAAACTACAGTCACTTTGATATTTAACAATTTATATAACAATTAAGTTTAGAAATAGGGATAGGCAAATTTACTCTGCCACACTACTACTGCTGCTGTAGTGCAACTCTACTGCTATTATGCTACCTTACGTGCTGTTATAATAATACTATTACTGTTACTATAGTACTAAATACTGTTGCAGCTAAAGTTCTACTACTACTGATACTACAATACTGCTACTATAGCACTCCTAGTATTTACTAATATAGTTCTACTACTACTACTACTACTACTGCTACTATCATACTACTGCTGCTGCTACTATAGTACTACGACTACTGCCAATATAGTACTACGACTACTGCCAGTATAGTACTACGACTACTGCCACTATAGTACTATGACTAGTGATGCAAAGAGTTATAAGAGAACACATAAAGACCATTCAGCCAATCAGATCATCATCTTGAGGCACACGAACCAGTGTCAGGTTAGAGTTAGACAGATTAAGGGTAAATAATGGTTTACCGCATTCAGAATGACGATAACCAAGACCAATTAAAATTTATCTGTTTGAAAACAACGCTAACCTCGGCAAATATGCATCAGTTTGGTTAGTAAGATGCTGACAATGTAAGCAGATTTCAAATCAACCTTGGCAAACCCAGACGTTAATCTAAATATCTTGGTTATTTTGCAATAATAGTACATTTCATTGATTGACGTTCTTTCTTGGAATTTTTCAGATGCAAGTTGCTGTATCTGTAATATCGTATAAGAAAATGCATCATTTATGAATATTATAGAAGTACAAAATCTTATTAAACTGACAACTAATCAGTAATTATTTATGTTTCTTTGGTGGTGAATGCAAATTAATACAGTTAATCTAATACTGTATTAAATTGACTGAGGCAAGTACATCAGTTGTAAAGGTTTTCAATGTTGTGTTTTGCAGGTTATATTGTACTATAAACGAACAACAAAAACATGGGAGACCAACTTCTGAAACAACGGAATATGAATATTGTTCATATTGTCTGCTAAAAATAGTATACGCGTTCATAAAATCAAATAGAGTAAGTTCATATAAGTAATTTAATGTCAGATAATATAATATAATATAATATAATATAATATAATATAATATAATATAATATAATATAATATAATATAATATAATATAATATAATATAATATAATATAATATAATATAATATAATATAATATAATATAATATAATATAATATAATATAATATAACATAACATAATATTATATAAAACGCACACTGAGTACAAATGAATTTTATCTTCTCCTCTGAAAGTTTGTGGCATAACTTCTGGCAAATGCCTGGCCTGCGAGCCTCGTAGAATCATAAATAATAATTTTTGCGATTTTAACAGCATTTCGTAATCAAATACGATCTCTCAAAGCTTTTCAATCCGTTTCCTCAGCTTGAAATTCCAAGCTGTGGAGAATGTGTCATTTGGAAAACCCAATTGGGTTGGTTCTTAAATCCACGACCTCTTTCACGATAGTCGGCTTTTATACCTCCTGACCATCAAATTCTTCAATCATAGTAAAATCTACAGCAAATATGGAGGCTTGTATCCAGTCTCTTCATTTTGAGAAATGTTTGACAGAAGTAAAAGTTTGTATTCTTTCCCACATTTGAAGCCTTCTCTTTCCCAGAAAACTGTACAATCGATCTCTATAGCAACTAACATTAATACCACAAATTCTAGTTTGAAATCAGATAGTATGACGTCATTAAACCATAAACCAAAACGGCATGCTTATCGTTTCCATTTAAGTGATGGAATCAATTTTAAAATTAAAATAGTAACATTATAGACATGAAGTCAGAGAGAGATAGACAGGCGGACAGGCGGGTGTGTAGGTAGATAGAGAGAGATGGATAGATAGATACAGAGATAGAGAGATAGATAGATAGATAGATAGATAGATAGATAGATAGATAGATAGATAGATAGATAGATAGATAGATAGATAGATAGATAGATAGATAGATAGATAGATAGATAGATAGATAGATAGATAGATAGATAGATGTGAACATGCGCATATTAAAAACAGACCGTGCACTCCCGATGTGAAAATATCGCTCTCTTTTTCAAATGCTTTTCAAAAAAAATCTTGTAAATTAAATTCGATTACCTAGATATAAAGATTTGAAAAGATGCAAAGATTTAAAAAAATATGTCTGTAACGGAAATATCCCAATCCTTAAGAAAAACCTAACAATAGGTGTGCGGAGGACATGATTCTTCTTAGAGTGACGCGTAAGAACGCGGCAGCTGCTGATAAGTTCTAAAGACATGATCATATATATTTGTCCGTTACATATCTATCTTTTGTTGCATTTTACAATACCCGGCAGAGATCTGACGTGTGTGAACACACTTCTTTTCTTAGAAGTACATTTCACTGTCAATAGACAAAACAGAATCAATTCTTTTGAACCAATGATGAAAGCGTCTCGCATACGTCATAGTTGAACGTCAGCATACAAAAGTGTAATTAAATGAAAAAAGAGTTGGAAAGGGAGGGGAGGAAATTGCATGAGAACATAAATGAATACTTCAAAATTACAGGGATAGTGACAGTCTCATTCTTTGTTCTTTGGCCGTCAAAATTCACATTAAACATGCACCATGCTTTTTTTTTAAAAGTCATGCGCACATTTAGTTTTATATTCCACTTCGTATCAAATTAGGAATATCTAAATTGAAATCGTTATGAAGTAAACTATTTAGCGACATAATGAACTCCGAATTAATCACCAAGAAAAAACACTCGTTTCATAAAACAGTCTAAGCCGCAATAAATCATTCCTTACTTATTGTGGCGGAGTAAATGTGCCTATCCCTGCTTCTAAACTTAATCGTTAAATGTCAACGTGATACGAACTTGGGCACTGGTTATGTTGATATTTTTAAGTGTCAGAGTTGTAAACAACTCAGGTAAAGGATATGCTAGAAATTACTTATGCAATCCAAACCATTTCCAACTGAATGAGTAGATTTTCTGACTAATAATCTCATATGTGCTCATAACAACTTCCTACAATGGAGAAAGACTGAAAGTTACTTTGTTGAAGAAGTTCTCTACTCTAATCACTTTAGATTTTACATAACTCTAGTCCGGTCATAAAGGCGATTGTTTGCTTATGTTAAGTTAACTGACTGCTAAAGAAAGAATGGACTTAGAAATGGTTTTTTTTTTACGTTTGCTATTGGCCTATGATTTGAACTGGAGCATGTTTTATGTGATTGAACCATTATTTCTGTGTTGACTAATTTGGTTATGTTGTGCTTTATACTTGTGAATTTTGATTGATGCCACACTTCTTATGCTGTATGTATAAGGATAACGAAATTGTGAATTTTGATTGATGTCATACTACGTATGTTGTATGTATAAGGATAACGAAATTGTGAATTTTGATTGATGTCATACTCCGTATGTTGTATGTATAAGGATAACGAAATTGTTGCAGGATTTTGTAAACTGAGAATGTGCGTAAGGTGGAAAGGAGTTTAGAGATGAAATATGCCGGAAAGTTAGCGCTTCCTTAAATTTGATTTTTGCAGAAAGGAGCTAGCCTTTTTCTTTTGATCCACTACATACTACAGTGACTACTGTACTCTACTGGATTACATCGGTGTCTAAATCCATCATTGTAGTCGAACTTACCAGTAAACGTGTTGCTGTAAGTTGATTCCTGTGAATTCCGTTTGAGAGCCAATACAACAGCAATCAAAGTTTGAGTTTGGTCTCTAGAAGTCAGGAAGACGTTTATAAACATTCCTCATGGTTCAGTGAGTAGCGTGAACAGAGATTCTAGTACATTTTGCATGATGTGCTTTAGTAGCACAAGCAAAGTTCTGGACAATTTTCCATGGTGTGCTTTGTGAGTGTATAAAGGATTCTGGAACAGTTGGGTGGTAAAATAATAATCAACGCCACAAACTAGGGTGGTGTTGTCTTGCACATATGTATAGTTGCGTAAAGGTTAGGAGTAAGTTAAAACATCTTTAAACATTCCAAATCACACAAAAACATCCCTTGCATATGCAAAGTTCTTTAAGACTAGGAATACGTTAAAACGCCCCTTACAGGCAGTTGCTTTAAGACTAAGAATAAAGTAAAATAAGTTGAATAGGGATTAACATGAGGTTATTTCATCTTTTAAAAAATAAAATAACAATGCAAGAAATAGTTTCTGGAAAGAAAACTTGTAACTATTTTTAACAAAGTTTTACTCTGTAAAAGTTAATTCCATGGAATTCCCAGTCTGTCTTTAAGAAATGTGTTGTTATTATATTATTAATACGCGGTTATTTTCCGGGAGCGTCTTCTCACCGAAAATTAATGAAACGAAGACACTGCATTATTATACACGTCTTAATTGCCAAAGTCATTATTATGAATTTCTAATCGACATATTATTATTTTATGCATGTCCTAAATGAACACGTCATATTTGTAAGCATGTCCTAATATATTGTACACGTCATATTGTGAGAACCGTCCTAATATATTGTACACGTCATATTTGTAAGCACCGTCCTAATATATTGTACACGTCATATTTGTAAGCACCGTCCTAATATATTGTACACGTCATATTTGTAAGCACCGTCCTAATATATTGTACACGTCATATTTGTAAGCACGTCCTTATATATTGTACACGTCCTGTTTTACCATGTTATTTTTATACATCCTAATTGACTACATTATTTTTCTACACTTGTATATTTTCCATGCCTCTATTGTTCACATGTACTAATTGACCACAGTATTATTATGCACATGCCCCAATTAAACTCAATGCTATACACATGTCCTAATTGATCACGCCATTATTATACACGTCCTAATTGATTACGTCATTATTATACACATGTCCTAATTGATCACGACATTATTGTACACATATGTGTGTCAGCAAGTCATATTTTTACTGATGTATTGTTGAGCACGCCATTGTACAAATGTTCTATTTTAACACGTCGTGTTTTGTACTTATTTCTTGTTGAACAAGTCATTATTGTACACGTCCTAAATGAACACGTCATTAATGTACACATGTCCTATCGAAACTCTACATGATTGTGCACGCGTCCTATGGAAACACGTCATAAGTTTTACTTGTTTTCTGTTAAACAATTCATTAATAGCGGTTTCCTCTATGAGCAAAAGTGCTGAATTAGCACATATATTTACTGGACACCAGTCCTAATTGAAATTGTCGGTATGCTGCACGTATATTTACTGGACACCAGTCCTAATTGAAATTGTCTGTATGCTGCATACTTCTTAAATAACATATATATTTCTACTGAGCACATGTCACTATGATATATACATCTTACTAAGCACATATTTCTACTAAACCTGTCACGAACTTTACAGAGCTATGTTGGCTCGTCACAAAGAACATTGCGGATAACAGGGTAAAATTGTCAACATGTTCTGGTAGATTATACTGCTAATTGAATTCCTTATTAAATGTCTACAGGAGTGGAGGTAGAAGAGTTGTTACCCCTACCTTACTTCTTTTCATTTCAGCTGCCTCCCACAAATGCTTGCTTCATGATGATTGTAATAAAGAGCATTTAGATAGATAGATAGATAGATAGATTGATAGATAGATAGACAGACAGACAGACAGATAGATAGATAGATAGATAGATAGGTAGGTAGATAGATAAACAGATAGATATATATTATTTTTTAAATTACTGACTTGGGTATTTATCTTTCTTTTTTCATCTCTTGAATAAATATATCGTAAGATATAAATACAATTTACTCGTTAAAAAGCAAATAATATAAATTAAAAAATAAATTAGAAACTTAACGCTTGGCTGCTTACTAGAAAGAGGCGGAGGGCTGCATTAAGATGAAAATACCGACGCAAGAGGGGGCGACGGGATTGCGCGATGCATGGAATAAAAGAAACACGGAAATGTGATAAGTCATCCGCGATTATTTCCCCTCTGCATATTGTTCAAACTGCAATAAACAAATATAGCTCCTCTTCCAAGCAGAAATGGTTTTCCAGCTGATCTATCTTTTCCCCGGTAAATATGGACAATTTTTAGGGGCGTGTGTTTATTTATTTTTATTTTTTGCTACTTTCTTAGCCGCTTCACACGAGCCTTCGGCACTGTTAAAGGCATTCTCCTGTCTTCTTTACAAAGCCATCATCAACTTCTGTTAATGAAAATTCTTTAGTTCATTGTTCCTGCAGGGACAGTATAGGCACGAAAGATTGCCAATCAGAAATCAAAGGGATGCTGCGCTCAGAGTTATCTCGCTTGATTGGCTGCGATTTAGACAGGAGAAATCTGTCCAAGAGTGCTATTGCAAGAGGGTCAATACCGTCTGTTTCCGTCTTATCAATCACAATTCTTGCCCCTGGAAAATCGTCGAAATAATGTTTTCAAGGTCCACAAAAGGCACATTCTCATTTGACGTAATATCATCTGTCCGAATGTAGTTAATATGAGGACTATTGTTTTGACGTTTGAAAATGGTGATGAAACCAAAAATAAATAATAAACTTTCTAGCAATTTTTGGAAAATGATATTTTTTTATTTTCGAAACCATTAAGATCTTTCTCTTCTCCTAATCGCTCTCTCTCTTTCTCACATATACACACGCGCGCGCACATACGCATACATAAACACACACATATTCATTAACTTATGTTAGTCTATTCTCCTTTTGAATGCAAGAAATGAACAGTTTAATTTATAATTTTAAAATTCATTCAACTTTTGCTAAATCAATAACACTATGACTCGGAGTACTCTAGAAATAATTTTCAATTCGTTATGCAACGTTTAGGAACACATAATGTGTACTTTATAAATTTCATATAATTTAACAAAAAATTAGTACCCATCTATCCACTCTTCTATTTCTGATGTTATAGACTATTATTATACCAGCATTCATCCCTATATGACCTATATTTGGATTGATCGAATATCATTCTTCAAGACAGATATATCGATGGATGGATGGATGGATGGATAGATAGATAGATAGATAGATAGATAGATAGATAGATAGATAGATAGATAGATAGATAGATAGATAGATAGATAGATAGATAGATAGATAGATAGATGTTAATGACAAGAAAAAGTTGTAATATAATTTATAAGATAACTAATAGATGATTCGTTACTATAATTTTTTTTTGTTGTTGCACACGCACTGCTGTACGCGCACGTAGAGTGTAATACTTAGATACTCATGTTACTATTAATAAACTTAACAATAGCATATGCAATTAATACAACCAATCGTAAGTGTACTTTTATGTGATGTGCACAAGACCGACGGATTGTACATCTGTCACGATGGTGCTCCGTAAAATAAGATGATTGATATTGATATTGTTCAATGAATCTTACTATTGTAATCAGGCATTGGCGAATGTGCGTGGCCTTATTTTTTTTGTGCCATCAGCAGGAAGACAGAATTATTGTTCTCATGCCAGAGATTTTTATTTTACACATTATTTCTATTGACTGCAATACTGTTCGAAGTCCATTGAAGTTTAAGGATTTCATTTAGTTTCACATCCTTATAAAAAAAAAAATTGTATTAAAACTGCCACTCATTAATTTGCCAAAAGTAATTAGTTAATTAATAACATTATATTCCTTTACATGTCTAACTTTAACTTCTTTTTTCTTCTATATCTAGCATTTAAATTTTTCCTTGAACTCTGTTGTCCTAGAATTATTTCGATAACATTTAACTTCGCTCCTTAGAAATCGTTGTATGTGTTGTTTTGATAAACATTTGACTTGTTCCATTTAAATCGTTGTACGTGTTGTTTTGATAAACATTTGACTTGTTCCATTTAAATCGTTGTATGTGTTGTTTTGATAAACATTTGACTTGTTCCATTTAAATCGTTGTATGTGTTGTTTTGATAAACATTTGACTTGTTCCATTTAAATCGTTGTATGTGTTGTTTTGATAAACATTTGACTTGTTCCATTTAAATCGTTGTATGTGTTGTTTTGATAAACATTTGACTTGTTCCATTTAAATCGTTGTATGTGTTGTTTTGATAAACATTTGACTTGTTCCATTTAAATCGTTGTATGTGTTGTTTTGATGAACATTTGACTTGTTCCATTTAAATCGTTGTATGTGTTGTTTTGATGAACATTTGACTTGTTCCATTTAAATCGTTGTACATGCTGTTTTCGTAAACATTTTAATGGTTTCAATGAACACCACTCAGCTTTCTTCCCAGTTTTAAAAGACAGAGTGAATGAAGCTTTGGCATACTGTACTCAAAGCGAAACTGTTTTAAGCTTTACTATTACAACTGTAGTTACAGAGATAATTGTTACGCGCTCTATGTTGTAATCTTTACTATTACAACTGTAGTTACAGAGATAATTGTTACGTGCTCTATGTTGTAATCTTTACTATTACAACTGTAGTTACAGGGATAACTGTTCCGCGCTCTATGTTGTAAGCTTTACTATTATAATTGTAGTTACAGAGATAATTGTTACGTGCTCTATGTTGTAAGCTTTACTATTACAACTGTAGTTACAGAGATAATTGTTACGTGCTCTATGTTGTAAGCTTTACTATTACAACTGTAGTTACAGAGATAATTGTTACGCGCTCTATGTTGTAAGCTTTACTATTATAATTGTAGTTACTGAGAAAACTGTTACGCGCTCTATGATCTGTAGAAGTCATAGCGTAGTTAATTCTTGGTCACGCTATCTTTGCTGTAGGCGACCAAGCAGGCAATGAACTTTACAATTGCTTAGCTAAATTGATCACTGATGACAGATTATTGCTAACGTGAGTGACTAAATTGATCACTGATGACAGATTATTGATCACGTGAGTGATCTATTAAGTCCATCCTATAATTAGGATAATGCCTGTTTGAAACTTCCCGGTTCATGGGTTTTGTGACCAATAAAATGTAAACGTTTACTCTGGAACTTTTATTCTGGAAAGAGGGCAAAGTCGTAATGTAATTTCTACCAATAATCAGCCAGGAAAGCCCCATAGCATGTGTTAAAAAGGGATGCTTTTCGTCAGCAATGGCAGATTCAATAATTTACTGATTTATGCTGGATCTATGTGATTTCTGGTGCGTTCATAGAAAGAATCACAAGCTAAATTAAATAATTGTCGAGAAAATGTAATAATGCAGGTCCTTTCTCAGACTCTAAAATTTTTGTTTCTTCATTTTGTGTTTAGCATTTTATCTCAGAATGTAACGTTTAATACCAAGTATTAGTAGGTAACAATGAAACTCTGAATTGCGTGACAGAGATGAGTAAAATGAGTATTTTACCGGCATAGATTAATAGCCGTTTTTACTCGTATATTTTCGTAGTAGTGACACGATCAGAAACTGTCGTTATAAACGATGGGAAATTGATGTAGAATTTTATTCTGCTTAGGCATTTGGTCCGATGTTGAAGCGTGACCTTGGAATTTCATTTCCCTCATTTTATGTCGATCTTTGATTCTGTGTCGGAGATTTCATATCGACTGGAGATACAAATCTGCCTATCGCCATATTTGGACCTGCAACCATATCAAAGCGAATTCCGATCTAGTACAGTGTGTTTGCCATCCTGCTCCTGCTGTAAATGTGCAAGCTGTGAAACATTTTGTTGTTTCATTTTCTGCACCTGCATGTTTGTCCAACGTCCTTGACAAATCACGCGTAAGAAACCAAAATTTTGCAACAATCTGCAACGATGTGAGATTGACAGTTGGATTGAGAGTAATTTTCAGAAAGAATTTTATTTAAATACGTTATATGTTCACTATGATGTTATTACAACTCTCTTGAAATAATCATGTGCTTTTATTGTATTACTGAGTATGAGAAAAGGGGTAATGATATTTTGCCGAGGATTTCCTGTAAGTTGAGAATGAGAGGGACATAGAGTGATATTATAAGTATTACCTCCATGAACACTGATGTATTTTTCTCTGTGGTAGTATGGAGGTGTATCTTTGTTCTTGTTGTTTCTGGTATTTTGGTCACAACACTTCTATTTGGTTCCAGTAGTTTGGCCCAACTCTTCTATTTGGCGCCAGCAGTTTAGTCCATACTCGTTTATCTGGTGCCAGTGGTTTGGTCTCTTCTCGTCTATTGGTGCCAGTGGTGTGGTCTCTTCTCGTCTATTGGTGCCAGTGGTGTGGTCTCTTCTCGTCTATTGGTGCTAGTGGTTTGGCCTCTTCTCGTCTATTGGTGCCAGTGGTTTGGTCTCTTCTCGTCTATTAGTGCCAGTGGTTTGGTCTCTTCTCGTCTATTGGTGCCACACCAAAACAGAAGTTCTAGCGTTTTCCTGGTCATTCAGATTATAACTGGCGAACACGTGGAGGGTAACTGTAACCTTGAAACTTGAAGCTCAAAACTCAACACTCAAGACTCAAATCAAATCTCAAATGTCAAAAGGCCACTTGTTCACTGCAACATATAATAAAGGAGCAAACCTAAGTTTCCCATTTATCACAATATAACTTCGTTCTATTTGACAGCCCCCTTTCAACTTACAATCTCATGCAACAATATTTATTAACCCGATACATATGTGGTAAAATAAATACAACATATCAAACAGTGTCAAGTGTTAGCACACTATATGTGTACAACTTAGTTCAAACATTTGTAGAAATAAAAGTCATCTCACATAGTACATAAGTCCATTCTCTCTCAACCAGTCAGTTTAACTCACAATCAAACTAATAACTGCCTTTCAAAGCCGGACTTTCCCCTTCCACTTCAAATTCAAAAGTGATTACAGAGTAGAATTGTCTATACTCTATAGCAAGTGAACTCCTTAATCTCAGCCCATTGGCTGATCTCATTCTCATAAATCACGATCATTAGATAATAGAAAACTACTCACTCAGTCTACATTGCGTCAGCAATCTAGAATATTCTTGCCTCAAGCTGTTTACTTCAACTTAGACACTTTCAAAATCACCGAACAACAGGTGCACAAGGTCGGGTTACTCTGACAATTTACTAATTTATATAACAATTTAATTTTAAAATAGGGAGAGGCAAATTTACTCTGTCACACTACTGTCATTGGATGATCATATTAGAAAGTATTTTAATATAATATTAATACATATATTTTCTACAATACTGTTTCTGTTTCACATTTAATGCCTGAAAGCGTTTTAAGGTATTTTTACCTCCTGTTCTTTGACATTAAGAGTTCGTCTAAGAAAATATTGCTATCTTTTATGGAGTGTCTTTGGGCATATTTTTCGAAAGTATGCTGTCGTATGGATTTTCACAAACGCATAAACATTTCTTTGAATAAAATGTCTTTATGCTTCCAGCATGACCCTTTGATATTACAAACAATAGCTACAACATTTGGTATTAATATGTGTTTGTCTTGCATATATCAGTTCTTTTGTGTCTTTTGTTCCTTGCCGTGATCTTTATACGAAAAATGCAGACGATGTTATTTTAACGGTTTCATTCACTTTATGGAAACATCTCTTTCCAATGTCTCAATTATGTATTATGCAGTTTACAGGAGCCATGATAAAAGGTGTATCTTCATCTCACTTGGTCATCTTTACTTCTTCAACATCAGATCTGTCAATAAAGAGAATGCTTTTAAAGTGTCGGTAGAAACTCATACTTGCGCGCGCGAGCACACACACACACAATATATAATTGTTAGTACTGCCTTGTAAAAGGAATTTTCCCTATAATTAATAATGTGTCCTTTAATAATTTTTTTAAAGAACGCACATATGGACATGAGCCACAAACGCTCGCACGCCCCACCCTTCAACTCGTTTTCTTAAACTAGAGCACACTTTAATCCTGAGATCGTAAAATCTCACGCCCCACCCTCCAACTCGTTTTCTTAAACTAGAGCACACTTTAATCCTGAGATCGTAAAATCTCATTTCTGGTTTGCGTCATTTCTAGAAATGATTATGCCTGTCGATCTAATGTATGCTTTTCAAGCCTTTAAAAAGGCAATAAAGTTACATTGTTTACCGGTCTGAAGACATAAAAATAATTACCTTTTGAAGCCGCATTAGTGGAGGCAGTTTTTTCTCCTTTTCTTATTTTTCTTAAATACATTCTAGCTGTCACTGTGGTAGGCATTCATTGTAACCGAAGCCGCTTCGTTGTCTGCCGTACATGAAAAGATAATCTTGTCAGTAACTTCATTTACGTAAACAATTTTTATGTAATTGCTCTGACATAAAATGTTGCGTGGAGCCGAGTCATTACAGCACTGATTGTTGAAATGAGAAGAGCTATTTCGAAAATGTGCCTCTCTCAAAGTCTCTCAGGTGTTCTTTTGTTGGAAGATGACTTAATTAATGTTTGGCGTGTCAGCATCCGGTGTCACGGAAAACAATTTCTGTTCACGGATGGGAATTTCCTAATAAGAGGCATCGGTGGCGTTCTGCTTATTAAATTTTCTTTAAAGTTTGTGTGTGTGTGTGTGTGTGTGTGTGTGTGTGTGTGTGTGTGTGTGTGTGTTTGTGAGTGTGTGTGTGTGAGTGTGTGTGTGTGTCTGTGTCTGTGTGTGTGTGTGTGTGAGTGTGTGTTTGTGCGCAAGCGAGAGATAAAGAAATATCAGTGCATGTTGTTTTCTTTTGGTGGGGAGGGAAGGGCGTTGCTCAAGTTGAAATGGAACGGAACATTACTTTAACAACAAGAGTCGTCCGATTAGACACACACATTAACAAGACTGTTGCCGCTTTATAGGCAAGGCGACCATCTGTCCCTTATGTGGTGATGACACGGGAAACGACCGACATGAAAGAACACTGCAGTAGTTTTACGTCCGTGTTAATTATGACGCACTAGAAGACAAGCATAATTGATTAACGGCCATATTCACGATGACTCGCTTGAAAAGGCAAACATTGAATATTTACTTACTGCCTCTACAATGATGACACATTGATAGGCAGACATCAATTTACGGTGTGCTAGTAATGACATTTCAAAGGGAAATAAAAAAGCAGTTATGTATAACTTGTTAATGATCTCATACCTAGTACGTAACATAAGCAGTTATTATTAACAGTTGTTAACAGTAACATGCTGAAACGTAAGCATCATACAATTATTTTACTGCCTTGTAAATGATGACGTACAATGTTAGCCATGTAGAGTTATTTTACTGACTTATAAATGATGACGTGCAATGTTAGCCATGTAGAGTTATTTTACTGACTTGTAAATGATGACGTGCAATGTTAGCCTTGTAGAGTAATTTTACTGCCTTGATGACGTGCAATGTTAGCCTTGTAGAGTTATTTTTCTGATTTTGTAAACGATGACGTGCAATGTTAGCCTTGTAGAGTTATTTTACTGCCTTGATGACGTGCAATGTTAGCCTTGTAGAGTTATTTTACTGACTTGTAAACGATGACGTGCAATGTTAGCCTTGTAGAGTTATTTTACTGACTTGTAAATGATGACGTGAAGTGTTCCACCACAGCTGAGCTAATAACTGATGCGCAGTGTAAAGACTGCAGTCTCTAACATTACTAGTAACCTGTAGCTCAAGAACGAGAGGAATTGTCCTGTATATATTGCGTAGTGTTAGAACCAATATTTTCTTGTTTTGGGTAATTAAATACATTATTGTTCAATATAAGTCTAAGTTAAATAAACAATAGTTTGCATTTAATTCTTTGTGTACATTATTTTGTAAGATTAGTTAAATGTTTTGATACCAATTGTCTGGATGAGAAACGATTACAAAACAAACCACATTGACTGTATATAAATCTAGGTCTTGGTTCTCTTAAATGACATCCTTTCCATTTCTAGGAACATAGTAGTTTGATAAGGTTGTTGGAAAATGTTAATTTGATATATTTGTTGGAGATTAGTATTATAACAAGTTTGTAGGAAGATAGTAATTTGATACGTTTATATGAAGAAAAATAATTTTATATGTTTATAGGAAGACAGTAAATTGATAAGTTTGTAGGAAGAAAAATAATTTGATAGGTTTGAAGAAAGTTAGTAACTTGTTAAACCTGTTGGCAGGTTGAGAAGGGAACATGAAACTTGGGTACCACTGCGTTAAGGATGAAATAAACAAACATCTTAAATCCCGTACGGGGTGTTAATATTGGGATGCTATGAAATAAACACAAACATTATAAATTTACTTATGGCCATCTTCATGCGAACATGGTGAGACACACACACACACACACACACACACACACACACACACACACACACACACACACACACACACACACACACACACACACACACACACACACACATATATATATATATATATATAAGAAATGTACTTACAGCTGTGTTAATGATGACATACTGATGAGCAAATGTCACAATATTACGTAACAACTCTGTCAATGACAGACTGATGAACAAATGTCAGAACATTACGTAACAACTCTGTCAATGACAGACTGATGAACAAATGTCAGAACATTACGTAACAACTCTGTCAATGACAGACTGATGAACAAATGTCAGAACATCACCTACTGACTTTTCAATGACAGGCTGATGCACCAAAATGAATTTACGGGCTACAAAGATCTGTCGTTGTCTTGTGAAATTTGGAATATATTTTGATGGAGTGTCTGTGGTGGGCTTTACTATTCTGTTTTTTTTATGTTCGTGGTTGATTTCAATATTTATTTTTATTATATTTTAAGAAACCTGCACTTCAAATAAAAAGTATATATCTCCGAGCGAGGCTCTTGCGCAAGGATCAGTTCTTCCTTGTCTACCCTCCTATTATGTTTCAATACTTAGATTTATTAGGGTTTTTTTGCAAGTTCTTAACGTCTTTGAGCTAATTCTTGATCGTCACACCGCCGAGCACGCCTTCAAAAAATAGCCCTGACGGTCTTCCATACATACGTGCCATCGATTGAGATATTTAGCATGCAAAAGGTCGTTAGGTAGGCCATGACGATTAGTTCAATATTTTTCTTTAAAATTACAAATTAAATTTTTAAAAAAAGAAGCTATGTGATCCACTCAGGGTGGGGATAGGAGGAGGAAAGGATGAGCGTTAGACCGTCTAGAGTTAATCTAAGTACAATAATTTATTATTGCTGCTTTTCTTATTGTGTTTCTACTTTTGTTTTGTTACAGTTCTGTGAGTGAGTTTCTTACTGTGTTTCTACTTTTGTTTTGTTACAGTTCTGTGAGTGAGTGTCTTACTGTTTCTACTTTTGTTTTGTTACATTTCTGTGAGTGAGTTTCTTACAGTGTTTCTACTTATGTTTTGTTACAGTTTTTGAGTGAGTTTCTTACTGTTTTTCTACATTCGTTTAGTTACAGTTCTGTGAGTGAGTTTCCTACTATGTTTCTACATTTATTAGTTACAGTTCTATAAGTCTTTTTCTTACTATGTTTCTACATTCATTAGTTACAGTTCTGTTAGTGAGTTTCTTACTGTGTTTCTACATTCATTTAGTTACAGTTCTGTTAGTGAGTTTCTTTCTGTGTTTCTCCTTTTGTTTTGTTACAGTTCTTTGCCTTTTGCACAGTTTGTAGTCCGTCCATTCGGTTATTCGGACAAGAGTAGATTGTTATTTGCACTCTACCTCATGGAATCGAGTCATATTTAAGCGAAATATTAATGGGCTGACATTTTCCTGATACGTTTGATCCATTTTCTGCGAGCTTTGCCATCTTAGAATCAATTATAGTTCACTGTAAAGGGACCCAATAATAGCACATTTTGTGTGAATCACTTAATACGCATTGAAATATCAAGATTGCTACATAAATTAAAAGTGCATGTCTTGCTTGTGGGTACGTATATATATACAAATACATATAGTTAGGACTGAAGAGTCCTGCATTTTAGGACTGAAGAGCCCTGTTTTTAGGACTAAAACGTCCTGGTGGTTTAGGACTGAAAGGTCCTGTGTTACAGGACTGAAATATCCTGAGTTTTAGGACTGAAAGGTGCTGTGGTTTAGGACTGAAAAGTCCTGCATTTTAGTATTGAAAATTCCTGTATTTTAGGACAAAACATCCCGTGTTTTAGGACTGAAATATTCTGTATTTTAGGTTTGTAATGTCGTGCATTTTAGAACCGAAACGTCCTGTTTTTTAGAACTGAAACGCCCTGTATTTTTTAAACTAAAAAGTCCTGTATTTTAGAATTGAAATGTCATGTATTTTAGGACTGAAATGTCGTGTATTTTAGGACTGAAAGATCATGTATTTTAGGACTGAAAAGTCCTGCATTTTAGGACTGAGAGGCCCTGCATTTTAAAAAGTCATGTATTTTAGGACTGAAAGGTCTTGTATTTTAGGACTGAAAGGTCCTATGGTTTACGACTGAAAAGTCCCGTGTTTTAGGACTGAAAAATTCTGTATTTTAGGTTTGTAATGTCGTGCATTTTAGAACCGAAACGTCCTGTATTTTAGAACTTCAACGTCCTGTATTTTTTAAACTGAAAAGACCTTTATTTTTAGAATTCAAAGGTCATATATTTTAGGACTGAAAGGTCATTGTATTTTTAGGACTGAAAGGCCCTGAATTTTAAAAAGTCATGTATTTTAGGACTGAAAGGTCATGTATTTTAGGACTAAAAGGTCATGTATTTTAGGACTGAAAAGTCATGATATGTAATAGGGGAGATCTGAATTCTCCATTCCAGAGACGAAATTACATGCCTATAGTAGAGGGAGAACAAAAATGCTCCATTCTAGAGATGAAATAGAAAAAAATCAGAAACTGTTTACATACTTATCACATAGATGACCATGTACTGATTACGTACTTACCACATAGATGACCATGTACTGATTACGTATTACCACATAGATGATCATGTACTGATTACGTACTTACCACATAGGTGACCATGTACTGATTACTTACTTACCACATAGGTGACCATGTACTGATTACTTACTTACCACATAGATGACCATGTACTGATTACGTACTTACCACATACACGACCATGTACTGATCACGTACTTACCACATAGATGACCATGTGTTGATTATCCATAAATGTATGGGAATGTATGGAGTTGTGACTTACACAATTATTTATTTATTACGATTGCTTCAAAAGATGTTTATTTGTGCATGTAAGTGCCAGTAGGTATGTGCGTGAAATGAAGTGTGTGTGTGTGTGTGTGTGTGTATGTGTGTGTGTGTATGTGTATGTGTGTGTGTTGTGTTGTGTATAGTGATGTGTTTGCACATATACACGTATATGTATGTATGTATGATATGTGAACGCGTGGATGTATTTATGTTTATGCATGTGTGAGCGATCACATATATATGTATGTACGGGTATTATGTATGAGATGTGTGTGTATGTATGCATGCATGAATATGTGTGTATGCTGTAAGTGCGTACGTGTATGTGTGTGGAGTAAATAATTTTACCTTATCAAAATATTTCAAAAGTTCGCTACGTCTAAACTCGATTACCGCATATTTTGTTTTTTCTCAAAATGTTAGCAAGCAAGCACACTATTTGTGCAGGCCTGCCTCTATCAGACAAATTGTGAGTTGTAAGCATTTGTTATCGATGCATAAGTAACAAACTAATAGATTACCATTTCTTATCAGTGCGTAAGCAACAAATTAATAAATTACCATTTTTGAACTTATTTATTTATACGTGATCTTTCTGTTACGTATTTTCTGGACACCCATCACGACAATGTAACTTAACTTGAAAAGTTGTTTTTTTTTTTAATTTAAAAGAATGTCATTTCTCTGCAAGGGGAAGTAAGAGAAACAAGAAAGTTTTCATGTATGGTGTTTTGTATTGTTCCTTTACCTACTTTCTTGTTCTTCTTTTATTTGCGATATCTATGGACGTTGTGCAAAATAAATGTATATATAAACAGCACATTCCACTACGACTGATTTTACGACTTAAACCTATTTCCTATGGGCTCCATCAAGTAAGGACAGAGCACTTTATTAGGAAAGAGAATTCTGTACCACAACGATCACAAGCAACAACCTCCTCCACTTTATCGGAAACGTCGACCTGTCTCTCGACAAGCAATTCAATTTGCACAATCCGTTCTCTGTACGCAACAAAGAAACAAGTTCATTCGCATGCTTAGCTAGTTTTCTCTTCGTTCGTGCCAAAGTTGTAAGGATTTCCTCCACCACCCCACGCTTTCTCGTCAAGTGGTAGCAGCCTTGGGGTATGGTTCTGTTTTTGGTTGGACAGTCAGAGACGTTCTTCTGGGAACCGGTCATCTTTTGTTAGCAGGGAGTCGTCAGTGACTCTGTTCTACCGTGCATGTCAACGTCTCTGTAGTGCGAACGTCAACGATTGTCCGAAGTGCGTTCAGATAGAAGCTCGTTTTCCTCTGTGATTTTTTTCCTTTCTTTCCTTGTCTTTGGGCATTTATTTTGTCCCATCAATATATGGAGCCTCTGAGGACGTCTGTGTGACCCAATGGATTAGCCATCCAATCTGCGGTTTGTCACGTTTCGGGTTCCTTTCCCGTCTCTGAAATAATTTCTCGTCGTGTCATTTCCACACAAATGGGTTGCATCGTGACCTAAGCCATGGACGCTTGCAAGTACAGTTCTCCCCCCCCTCTCTCTCTCTCTCTCTCATTTACACACACAGAGATAGATAGATAGATAGATAGATAGATAGATAGATAGATAGATAGATAGATAGATAGATAGATAGATAGATAGATAGATAGATAGATAGATAGATAGATAGATAGATAGATAGATAGATAGATAGATAGATAGATAGATAGATAGATAGATAGATAGATAGATAGATAGATAGATAGATAGATAGATAGATTGATTGATTGATTGATTGATTGATGTGTTACTGGTCAAGTGATAATTATGTCGGTCATTCAGTAATGATTGCGTGGCTCATCGGGTAATTACTGTTCACATAATACATTTTCACTGGTCATGTCGTAATGATTAATGACACTACTGGGAGAGGGACCATGGATTCAGGGGTGAATGGTGAGTGGTGTTCAGTAATTTTTAAATACAATTAGCCTCACATGCAAACAATTAGCCTTTCATGCTATATAATTAGACTCGTTCTATGCAATAAGCCTCACATTTTGTTCATTTAACCTCACAAGTTATAAATAAGCGCAACATGCAAACAATGAGCCTCATAGGCAAACAAAGGATGAGAGCATATGAAATGGAAAAACAAAAAATGAAAGCACACAAAGATACATTCCAATGACAAAGATAGACTTGTATCAATCAGTAACATAAATTGTTCTGGCAACTTTCAAATAAATACAATATACTATGAATACCAAATTAATTATATGAATATCAAAGGCTGCGAAAGGTATTATAAATATTAATAATCACAAAAATATTGCTACGAACCTTCAACCCCAACCTGACATAAAGATGAATACAACAATCAAAAGGAAAATGCATATACTGGTAAACTTAGGGATAGATGACAATTTTATAGAAATGAAGTAATGGTCGCTGAAAGATTGTTACAAAATCATAGTGATGCTAGCAAGTTCTGACAATTTGATAAATGCCTAACACGGAATATCTCTTTACACTTGCCCTGGCTGTCTGTTAGGTTGATCATAATGGTTTAGTGATTCTTGTATGGGTCTTGTCATAAGGCTGACACAGTGCAGGCTTTGGGTCTTATGTCAATAGGGGAATAGGGATTCAGTCGGCCATGGCCTGTTCTGAATATTGCTCACTAGGGCACAAGGAAGTAGCCATATGCAGAGTGCCAATAATGCTGATTCTAAAACATAGAACTCTCCCTAAATTTCTATTAGACACTAAAGTGATAACTGATATATCAGATGCACATCATTCATACGCAGACATGGTGGGATGAAGACGTGATAGATGACTGAAAGAAGAAATAAGGAAGAATGAATTAAAATAACAAATACAGACATACATTAATATACATAAATATGCACAAGCACAATCTTAAGTACTATTCATAATTCAATAGTAGGTTCAACTTGAGTGACCTTTCTCAGCAAAAAACTTTGTACCAGTAAGGTTCTGGGAGTTTTCTGAACAATATTTCTGTGACAATAGCAAGATTGACTGATCTATGAGGTTCTGTGAGTTTTCTGAACAATATTTCTGTGACAATAGCAAGATTGACTGGTCTATGAGGTTCTGGATGTTTTCTGAGCAATGTTTCTCTGACAATAGCAGGATTGACTAATCTATGAGGCTCATTTTGGCGTGCACAAAGACATACAGTCACATGGTCAGTCGGGCTAAATACCTGGAGAATTATTACATCTTGACCTACCAGGTCAGCCAAGGTTGTATAAATTACCAGAGACGAGCTGACGAGTAGATGTGAACCGTGAGATTTAAAGTCGGGCCCTTTCGGAATAGTCAAACAGTGTTTTGAGGCCCTGGGAATCTCCAGGGGAATGAAATGTTTGGAGGCCACCCTTCATAACCAACACCTGTACAAGGACGAGATGATGACTGGGTGAGGAGGTACGAACGAGACCTACTTTTGCATCACGTGTGACCTTGTTTCGTCTAGATTCAAAACAAACGCTTACAAATAGTCGTGCATAAAATTAAATGCAATATTGTGATACGTAATACCTCACCCAGTGACAAAGACAAAGCTGTTTAATACATGCATAATTTATTAATGGTCATTTCTGGATACAGAATGCCACAAAGACATAGATGTTTAATATCTGTATAGATAGATGTTTAATATCTGTATGGATAGATGTTTAATATATGTATAGATAGATGTTTAATATCTGTATAGATAGATGTTTAATATCTGTATAGATAGATGTTTAATATCTGTATAGATAGATGTTTAATATCTGTATAGATAGATGTTTAATATCTGTATAGATAGATGTTTAATATCTGTATAAATAGATGCTTAATATATGTATAGATAGATGTTTAATATATGTATACACTGTGCCACAATGGCAGGTGTTTGATGTACATTAAAATGGTGGTAATTCGGGGATATATAACACCAGGCGACATTGATGGTAACTATTTATATAAAATCAAAGGTAATTTCTAGACATCTATTACCATAACGACAGTATAAATAAAATTTGTAATAATTTCGAAACACGTGATACTATGATGACAGTTGCATGGTAATTTCAGGAAACACATTACCAACGACGACAGACGTTTCAAGTATACATACGATTTGTGGTAATTTCAGGAAATACAATTTTACGTTGGCAGACATTTAAGGTGTTATAAATGTTTGACGCAATAAATAATACCATGTTGGAAATTTTAAAATATTTATAAAATTTGTGGCAATTTCTGGATACATAACACACGATGACAAGACATTTCTTATAAAGCATTTTATTTGGCTATCCCTCAGTCCTTTCCTCACAATAACCAATTATGTATAAATGTTCATTTTGTTTGGCTATCCCTCAGTCCTTTCCTCACAATAACCAATTATGTATAAATGTTCATTTTGTTTTTGTTGTATGTATCTTTGCAACGTGAACGTAATATAAAATTATAGTAAATAAGATTCTGTTTGAAATCAATTATATTATATTACAGCAAACAAGTCTCATACAACCGTATTTTATCAGTTTAGTATTTCAGATTATAGGCTTACAGATACTGAGTATTGTATGACTATAAAATAAGAATATATTTATGATTTACTTCTGTGATATTGCTTACTTGGAGCTGTCTTTCATCGCTGGTACCTCGAGTCTCAAAGGGTTTAGAAACTGTATGTACAGAAAATGACGACTAGTAATATTATTGTTATTTTTGCCCCCATTGATAAAGAGTATGGTTAAAATACGCATTAACAATAAGAATGTGTGTATAACTAAACTAGTTTTCACATTTAGAATGCCGTAATGTTATCGGTGTTGTCAGCATCATTAAGGCACACCATCTTCTGATCGATAGCCTCGAGGGAGCAACTAAACACACTGACTATTTGAGTATATACTGTGATTAGTAGTCTTCCTACAAAAGCAATGAACTGCTAACTATGTGCCAATATTCTTTCATTTGTAAACACCGCATGCTTTCGATCTCGTCCGAAAGGCTGCAGTTCATGAAGTCAGGTCTATTAAACCATCCCATGCATAAGTCAATCTGCAGTTTGTCTCAGTCTTGAACTGTAATTCATTCACGAACAGTTCATGTAACAAAGATGAGCATATATATATATATATATATATATATATATATATATATCGCTGTGGTAGTTTTTGACGTTTACATACTTGTCTACTGTCAAATGCGGACCATTTTTGCCAGCGGATGTATGAACTGAAATAAATACTACATCAGGTAAATTAGTGAGGTTGCCTATAACATAAACACTGACGCAACAGAAACAATCAACTGTATAATTGATAGCTAACTTAATTTTGATTATATTTGTTATATTTAAATTAGTGATGGACACAAATGTGTGGACTATAATATTATCTTCATTACTGTCAGAAATTGAAGATCGTCATGTCTCCCTTGGGTCACGTGACTAGCCTCGCGAAAAGAAAATCCGCCTTATGGATACATTGTTTACATTTTCACCCTACTTTCTAAGTTTTTCATTGTCGTCCAATGAAATATGCCCGAAATCTAAACAGGACGTTTCGGCCTTACTACCTGTATACAATTATTACCGTGTCCATTCTGTGCAGAGGTGAAACAGAGTTCGGATTCGAGAAGTAGTGCATTTTGACCAGCTTCATTAGTTTAAAGCAATACATATATATGTCTTTCTTAAAAAAGCTTTTATGTATTGTTTAAAAATCGAATATAGCGAAAATATTACAAATTCTTACAGAATACGTATTAAACTTTCCAAATTAAGCGAAATATAGAAATCGACCCTGCGAACAGCATTGGTCTTTTTTAATCTCTATCGAAAAAGGAAGGCACGTTCTTTCCATTTCGTGGTTGCGGGCCTTTGTTCTAAATCGAATTAAAATATTTATTTTATAAGAGTAACAATGTGGACCTAATTTTATATCTCAATTACTTAATAATCTTTATAAGTGAGTAAAAAAAAATAAGTTCTCTAAACAAACATAAAATTATTACATGCTATATCACGTGACTGGGTAATATTGAGAATAATGAAGCATTCTCTCGGATACGTTTTGTCAAAACCTTAAATTCAACGTCTGCTCTTTCTCATAGTCATCAACGAAATGCTGCATTCTTACAACATTAACCAGTACACGCGCCTGCTTATCAACAGCATTAACCAGTACACGCGCATGTTTATCAACAACATTAACCAGTACACGTGTCTGCTTATCAACAACATTAACCAATACACGCATCTGCTTATCAACAACATTAACCAGTACACGCGCCTGTTTATCAACAACATTAACCAGTACACGCGTCTGCTTATCAACAACATTAACCAGTACACGCGTCTGCTTATCAACAACATTAACCAGTACACGCATCTGCTTATCAACAACATTAACCAGTACACGCGTCTGCTTATCAACAACATTAACCGGTACGTGCGCCTGCTTATCAACAACATTAACCAATACACGCGCCTGCTTATCAACAACATTAACCAGTCAGTACACGCGTCTGCTTATCAACAACATTAACCGGTACGTGCGTCTGCTTATCAACAACATTAGCCGGCATATGCGCCTGCTTTCCTATAACTTTAACCTGTACATGAGCTGGACAGTCAACGACAGTGCCTAGAATTAGCGGCTGTTTTTCCAAAACATTGCCCAGTGAAACTGTCTCCTTTCTTTCATTAACCACCGAAAATGTCCTTTCCCACTACATTAACAAGTATACGCATCTGCTTTCCAAATACATTGCCCAGTGAAAGTGAATGTCTTTTCTCCCATATTAACCAACGGAATTTTGCTTCTGCACAGCATTAGCCAGTACACGTATTGACTTTGTCAAATTATTGTTCACTGAAACCTTTTTTCACAGAGTTTCATTAAGCGAAGTGTTCTGGTTTCTTTAAAAGTGCTAATCAATAAAAATCTTCTTTTTCATTTAATAATCCAGTAACCTGCCCGACAGCAAGGTTACCTTTTAAAGTAGGCGTTCTCTCTTTTTTTATTGCAGTAACACACTTTCGTATAAAGTGGCCAATGAATTCTGCCTTCCCACATTAATCAGCAAAATTAGCGTAGGTTAAAATGTAACCAGTAAACGTCCACTTCCTCTCCTTAACCAGCGAAAGTCTACGTATTTACAATATTAACCAGTAAGTTAACGTGTATCCTTAAAATAACTTTAAATTACCAAGTGTTGACCTGTGAAAGTTTCTTTTTCACAGCATAACAGGAATTTTTGCTTTCTCACAATATTGACTATAAACTCTGCTTTTTCTTACTGTTACGTATATTTATGCTGTCATGCGATAAGCTGCATTTAGCCTGCAGTCCACAAAAGTCTAATGTTGTATGACCAATGCAGCAGCACGTACTTTGTCTTGTCCTAATTTTACTGATTAAAAAATAATAATTCATTAGTGTTCAGCACACAGGACCCGGAATACAAGGAGTAATTTGGAATTTTGAAAATCTAATTTCATTTAATGAGTTTTTTCTTTTTTAAAAGTCACAGTGGCAAAGATCCGAAGTTAGTTTAACGGTAAGATTAGTTATCTGTTTGGGTATAATTAGAGGAAAAAAGTTTTTTAAAAAAAGAAAAAATTTTTAAAAAGAGGAAAAGCAAAATTAAAGATAGCAAACTAACAAACTTTAACAATGAGCAAACTTTAGATTAATGTTAGTATCTATCTACTTATCTATCTATCTATCTATCTATCTATCTATCTATCTATCTATCTATCTATCTATCTATCTATCTATCTATCTATCTATCTATCTATCTATCTATCTATCTATCTAATGTCTGTCTGTCTGTCTGTCTGTCTGTCTCTCTATCTGTCTATCTATATGTCTAGCTGTATATCTATCTATCTATCTATCTCTCCATCTCTCTCTATCATTATGTATTATGCGCGTGTGTATATGTTTTTTGTGTGTTTGTGTGCTTGTGTAATGCATATATGTAATTCATCCGTTAAAATGTATCTGTAAGGTATAATGCGAATATTGCATTGTTGTATTTCTTCAATCACTAAACGTTCCGCAATTTCGCAGAGCATGATTGCATAACGTTAAAAACAAAACCAACGAAACATAAAAATTCTAGGTGCCTTTTCAGTGCACAACAACGATAACTAGAAGAATGGACTTAGTGCAACACGAAAATTTAAAACGAGTTTTCAGTACACAGGAGAAAACAACTCCAATAGTAGACGTTTTGCAACATGAAAATTTAAAACGAGTTTTCAGTACACAGGAGAAAACAACTTCAATAGTAGACGTTTTGTAATATAAAAATTGAAAACGCTCTTTACGTGTTAACACAAATACATTTACGAGAGTTAACGTTTTGTAACATGAAAATTCTAAAAGCTACTTATGTTCATAACACAAATACATTTATAAGAGTTAACGTTTTGTAACATGAAAATTCTAAAAGCTACTTATGTTCATAACACATATCCATTTACAAGAGTTAACGTTTCGTAACATGAACATTCTGAAAAGCTATTTATGTTCATAACACATATCCATTTACAAGAGTTAACGTTTTGTAACATGAAAATTCTAAAAGCTATTTATGTTCATAACACATACCCAATTACAAGAGTGACCGTTTTGCTCAACAACTTTCACCATTACAATACAGCTACGGCAGTAGCAAATAGATACTATTTAAATTATCATGTAGTGATTATGTATCGCTATAGAAATAGTGCATAGTACAAACTTAACTACAAGAGTCAACGTTCGGCTAAATAATCCTCATACAGCTTCAACAATGAACTATGAACAACAAAGTGAGTATGCTTACTTTTAATAGGAAATTTCGAAACGCTTTGCTTGTACACTCTACATTAACGACTACAATAGCCGAAGTTTTACTCATAAGTAAGCAATACGTAAGCAACTACAAGAATCGACGTTTACTAGTATATACGTTCAAATCCATTGCACTTGTTCATTTCTTTGAAATCTTAATGTCATTTTTGGCTGAGGACTGACAAGAAAGAAGTAATGTTTACAGATAGAGTGAAAAGAAATACTGCTTACAGATAAACAAACTGTAAAGAAAATCTCCTTACAGATAAATAAATTGAAAAAGAAATATTGCTTACAGATAAACAAGTTGAAAAAGAAATACTGCTTGCAGACCAAAAAATTGAAAAGATATAATGTTTTCAAAAAAAGAAATTAAAAGAAAATATTGTTTGAGACAAAGAAATTAAAACAAATACTGTATGCAGGCAAATAAATTAAAACAAACACTCTATGTAGAAAAAGAAATTGAAACAAATTATGTAGGCAGACATAGAAATTAAAACAAATACCGTATGCAGACAAAGAAATTAAAACAAATACTGTATGCAGACATAGAAATTGAAACAAATACTGTATGCAGACATAGAAATTTAAACAAATACTGTATGCTGACATAGAAATTTAAACAAATACTGTATGCAGACAGAAATTTAAACAAATACTGTATGCAGACATAGAAATTTAAACAAATACTGTAGGCAGACAAAGAAATTGAAAGATTCGCTGATTATATACAACTTAAATTTGTAGCAACACACGTACACACACATAACAGTCCTTCGTTCACACCTCGTACTCAGGCATTCACATTGGCTAAAGCAAGCACAGTCCCTAAAGACTCAACACTCAAATATGACACCTCTACATCCTCTAAATCCATTTTTTTTTTTTATCAACTTATTACTTTTGTTTACTTTGTATAGCTGAACGAGAAAATGAACACAATTTGTTGAAAGTGTGCGTGTGTGCGTGTATGTGTGTGTGGTTGTGCGCGCGCGTGTGTGTGTGTGTGTGTGTGTGTGTGTGTGTGTGTGAGTGAGAGAGAGACAGAGACAGAGAGAGATAAGTTAGAGAGAGTAGTAGTAGTAGTATGGGTAACATTTATTCGACTTGTTTGAATGTCGTCCTTTGTCACTGTTCTTTTCAAAAATCCCAACTCCATACTTGGAATAGAAAATGTTCAATACAATCCATTTCTTGTGCTTTTTCATTAGGTAAGGAAATACATTCTATTTGAACGAGTATGCATGTTCAATAATTTACCATTGAGCGCAGTGAAACATACAGACAAGCCTGCAACTACTTTACCTGCCCTGAGCTTTTATACACTTAGCATTAATTTGCTGTCTTCCTTTCTCAATGAATAGGTGGATGGAAGGATAGATGTATATTATGTGAGTGAGTGAGTGAGTGAGTGAGTGAGTGAGTGAGTGAGTGAGTGAGTGAGTGAATGAATGAAGACATAGCGCCTGAGGTAACACAGTATGGTGTGGTATACTGTCAATTGATGCAATGCGTGAGGTAAAATGTTGTCTTGGGAATTCTGTGTAGTATATAATATGTAACAATGTGTCATATAATATATTGTTTAGTGTGATAGGCTCTTTGATACTCTGATACACTGTGTTTGGATTTCATTTGTTATATAATGCATTTGTGTTGGGAACTACTGTGTTATATGATGCATTGTGTGTTAGGATATACTGTGTCATATGATTCATTGTGTGCTGGGATATACTGTGTTATATGATGCATTGTGTGTTAGGATATACTGTGTTATATAATGCATTGTGTGCTGGGATATACTGTGTTATATGATGCATTGTGTGCTGGGATATTTGTCTTCATACATATGAGAAAAGAGTACGAATTTAATTATTATGGAAGGGATTTATATATACAAATCCACTTAGTGTCTTACTAAAGGTTCTTTCAGTGTTAGTGAGTGTAGTGTGTGTGTGTGTGTGTGTGTGTGTGTGTGTGTGTGTGTGTGTTTGCGTGCATGTGTGCATGTGTGCATGTGTGTGTGTGTGCGTGCGTGCGTGCGTGTGTGTGTGTGCGTGTGCGTGCGTGCGTGCGTGCATGTGTGTGTGTGTGTGTGTGTGTGTGTGTGTGTTGTGTTGTGTTGTGTTATGTTATGTGCCTACACTGAAAATTTGATGAGTTAAAACATAATGGTAGAATTTACACCATTAACTGAAGAAACAATAATTCTACATGATCAGGATTATGTATGTTCTAATATTGTGAAATATAAGACATGAAATGTATTTAATGTCCATATAGCATTCAAAACCTAACATAGATGTATATGTTTTCAAATGTTCATAACCGTATACGTCAGATCGATACGAACCGCGAATTATATTGTTGTTTTTCATCTGTTTGTTTTCCTGACTTTTTTCTAAACTGACATTATACGTGTATATTTTAATATTCATGCGAAATCATACGTTTCCACTTAAGCTCCATTTAAAAGGTCAGCCAAGATGAGTTTCCATGGCAATGAGCGTCAAGACGAAATAAATATTTCTCTCATATAAAAATTGTTACTTGTGACCCATCCTTTGCCATTTTTAGTTTTCTATTTAGCATTCAGCACTTGTCCTAAGTTCCCTCTCTTCTCTTTCTTTCTCTTTATCGCTAACTCTCCCTCCCTCCCTCCTCTCTCTGTTTCTCTGTCAGTTTACATATCTGTGTGTTTAATCGTAATGAAACTACACGTATATAGTAGATAATTAAATCAAAAGTTAGTCGAATGAATGAATAGATAGATAGATAGATAGATAGATAGATAGATAGATAGATAGATAGATAGATAGATAGATAGATAGATAGATAGATAGATAGATAGATAGATAGATTCTTAACGCAGCTAAATAATGTGTGTTTTAGTATACTCATTAACCTCATTTCTCGTTGAAGTATAAGGAAATGCATTTGAACAAAGAAGTGAATTGTTGGTTTTTGCCATGTTTTTAGTCTGAAAAATTAATTAAAAGGGAACTAACTCATCAGCACCGTCAAGTGGACCACACGTCTTTCCGTTGTCACGTGTCTTCAGACTTTATTTCCGCTTGAACCCTCTGGCATTTACGATAGTGTCCGACTGAGAGCTCGATGTCCATCACTTTGGTCCAAACGTAGACTGTGCCAAACAAATGTCGACATTTTCTTACTTGAGCGCCGTCTGTGCCTGGACGAAGCTACCAGGGGCGTTAACAGAGTCAAGTGATTGAAACACGCCTTAACTCGGCAAGGCAAGGGCCAGGATCGGCTTCGTACGGCGTTTACACTGGCCACTGAATTGTACAGTCCGTTAGAATGAACTCCCCTACAAGCATATGACGTCATGATGCGGTGCAATTTACTATGGCGCACTCGAGAAATACTGATTAGAGTGGTCGGCCTTGAGTGACTGTGGATTAGTGATTGGATTCAAGAAAATAAGGTTCTTTGTTCACGTGTCTGACATGAAACAAATTGCAAACTCTTACTTGTGACTGGATTATTGTGCGGAGTGATTCAAGGTTGGATTGAAGGTTGACAGACAAAGGGGTGTGCACAAAGCTACCTGAGCTAATGAAATGTGTTTTGAAACATTAATTTTAGTTATATTATTGCTGAGCTTTCAAGGTCTGTCTATATTTCTACACAGCTTACTTTTTCATCCTTTCAACACCTACCGTATAACTTGAATATATTTTTTTTTGCTAACCCTAAAATTGCATGTTAATTTTTAAAAAAAATATAATCGCATTTAAAATGTTTCGAAAACAACAAACGCAATAATAAACAGAGCAGTTGTACAGCATAAAAGTAAAAATAAAATAGAATTATTGGTTTATTTAATCTCTCTCTCTCTCTCTAAACGCTAATAAAATATAGAAAAACAAGATGTTCTTCATAAAATTTCATTTTTTTTCTTTCTGTTTATCTTCCTCTTCTTGAAAGAGAAATATTTCTTTAAAGGCTAATTTACTTTGACCTTAATATTGAAATTTTGTTTTCAGAGTAAAAAAAAAGTATATTTCATGCTTAGAAGTAGCTGGTAATTTTGAAATATGTTTGATAGACAGTTTTTTTGTTTTTTTTTATAAATCTAGGGGTAAAAACATAATATTACTATTTATTTTTGCTCGTGATTCATTGCTTATGAAAAAAGCTGGCATGTTTGTTTAATACTACATAATGCTTTCTTGATGCATTGCTTCTCGTGAGATTTAATTACCATGGATGTTTATCTTTCGCTATTCCTTAGTCCTGATTTTCAATTTCCTCTGAAAACATTATTCACGTCATAACGACCTCCGATAACTCCTAACAATACATTATGACCGTAACAGGATAAAATTAATAAACAAACGCATACGAAATTCGTAAATGGCGAGCACCTGCATTCGTGCGGAATTATATAGTGACGTTTTTTGCAAACAGAAGCTCGACGCCATCAGAGCACAGGTGTCTATTTGTCAAAGTGACGAATGTGACGTAAAGATTACAACGTGCCATTCAGAGGTCTGTCATCGAAGCCTTCAAATTTGGAATCCTACATGTTGCCCAGAAATCAATCCTGAGAACAATAAGCTTATCTTAGGGCGATCGTCTTTACTTGGGCTGAAGAGTTACCTGTCGTGATTGGAGGCGTCATGATTGCATCGATCGTCACTCCAGCAGACGTTGTTGAAGTCCATTACTGGTGATAGTGATATCATGCGAGCCGTACTCAGGTCCTTCAGTTGTCAGATCGTCCATTCATTATACCTTTTTTTTTTTTTAAGCTGACAGCAATAAATTAATAGATAAACAGCTGATGACGTCAAAGGCAATAAGTTGATAAATTAATACGTAATACGTTGATATGTTAATGGGAATAAGGTGACAAGATGCTAGACAGTACGTTGTTGAGTTAATAGGAATAGAAGGGTGAGTTACTAAAGAAATAAGTTGGGTTACTAAATAGATCGATGAGTTACTAAAGAAATAAGTTGGTTACTAAATAGATCGATGAGTTACTAAAGAAATAAGTTGGTTACTAAATAGATCGATGAGTTACTAAAGAAATAAGTTGGGTTACTAAATAGATCGATGAGTTACTAAAGAAATAAGTTAGGTTACTAAATAGATCGATGAGTTACTAAAGTAAGAAGTTGATGAAGTTTAGATATAAAGAACCACAGTATTCCGTCACGAAATCAAACACCGGTTCATGTTCGATAGACAGCTCTCTGACGTCACAAATCATGTGATTTGGTAGATTCAATGCAGGTAAAAATGAACGTCACATACCATTTTACCAGTATTTGTACGTTGATAAAATCACGGATAAACATAGTAAACACGATGGCTGTAGTTATTTTGAGTCTTAAAAAAATAAAAAGACTTATCCGTCACCCTCTCTTTTATTCTCCTCTTTGGACTCCCGTTATAAGTACTAATGTGACGCATTGCATGATTTAGTAGTAGTAGTAGTAACTATATAGTGTTGGCGTTCTCTACAGAGAGCATGAGAATTCAGTCAAATGTCTGTGCCATTCTGCGCAGCAGATTTACTGATCAGGCTGTCGCAATTCTGACGTCAAAGCATACGTAAGGTATAAGAGAGTAGTTAAGTCATTACTGCACTTGCTAATAAATGTTTCTGTACACGACCGTCCTGGTCGGAAGAACTAACAACTCCGTACACTATTGTCAATTTTTCTTCTTTTAGAGGAAGATTAGGGTTAGCGTTAGAAATTGTGTTTTTTATAGAGAAAGGGTAGGGTTAAGGGCTTTTATGATACGGTTAGGGTTAGCGGCCTAATACAAGAACGAAAGTAAATCCATACACTAAATCCGTTTTTATTTAGAGTTATCTTCCTTTTAACTTTTGTCCTCATTAACGTTTTGTTTGTGCTAATTTGTGCTAATAACCTAAATATTGCAGTAAAAATATTATATTATATTTCCATGTAGTGTACCTTCAATAAGTCATACACAGAATGCCTTAGTTCTTTATGCCTGCCTGAAAACAATGCGATCTTTATCAGTTTGAATTTTCACAACATCGGCACGTCACAATATCGGTACGTCACAACATCACCACGTCTCAATTTAATCTTTCACACTGTTATCAGACTGTTATTATGTATGTGTTCGATCTTAGTAGTGTCACACGTTTATTAACTGTTCTGGTACGTTTTCTTCTTTTTCTCCTAGACGACATACCTTATCATGCTTTTATAATTCAGTCTTTGCCGGATCCCTTCGGATGCGAATTATTTTCAGTACCATCGGGGGTTTCAAGAGGCAACCTCTTACAGCCTGGCACAAGAAAGTCTAAAAGAGAGTGCCTGTACATTGTCGTAACTACACTAGAACTTAGGGAAATGTTTACGTAGTATAAATGTCGTTTAGCTTGAAATGAACTTAGTCTAATTGGTACTTAGTAAATTCATTGCTTAGCTTAGAGAGAGAGAGAGAGAGAGAGAGAGAGAGAGAGAGAGATTAGCACAATCTCTATCGTAAGACGTACCGTTATAGTTGCTTAGCTAAGTGATTACTCCGATGCATGTTGGCATGATGATTTTAGCTAAAGATGGGAATTTACAAGATGAGATGCATACTAATTAATTTGTTTTAGCTACGTCATAACAGATTGACACGCGTGACTTGACGAGAGCTTATATGAGAGTCTACTCTACATTAAGCAACATTCTGCGTAGGTAAGCGAGAGTTTCCAAGAACGGCACATTGGTACACATCCCTATGTTTAATTAACTGGAAACTGAGTGTCGGTACACTGGTATAATCCCAATGTTTAATTAACTGGAAACTGAGTGTCGGCACACTGATATACAAAATGTTTGCAAACTAGCGCGCTGACTAAAGTGAAAGTCTCTAAAACAATGCCTACATATTAGTACAGCTGTTCACGTAAGTGAAAACTTTCTTGCGCGCGCGCGCGCGCGCGTGTGTGTGTGTGTGTGTGTGTGCGTGCGTGCGCGCAGGGTGATGAACTCGCCTTAGCTGAAGAGCAAAAACAGCAGTAGAAGATAAGTCTGCAAATTAATAGGCTTGTCAGACAAAGTAAGAACTCACATAAACGCTACAAATTAATGCTCCTCTTTTTAGCAAGCCGAGAATCCAGAAGCGTTGATCGCCTTCCCTCTGCCTGCAGAGCACACTAACATCAACACTGATCATTTACTGTAGAATAGTTCGTGAGTAGATCCTATTTTCTGTCCAATGGTTTCTACATGTATTTTATTTCTCATTCAGTGTTAGTTTCCGTATTGTTGTAATGTCTGCTAGACACGTAAACGTTAGTAATGGCTCTCGCTGCAAGACATGTTTAATGAATGCAGCTCTCTCGATAAAGGTATGCGGTTCTGGTCCACTGACTAAATTCAAGAAAATGGCGTGTCAGATTTGATAACCGAAATTCTTTTCCGATCGAGAAGGATTCTGTCTCGATGCTAATGTCTCGAAATAAAACATATTCAACATAGTTTGTTGCCTATAATCTTTTCGCTGCATTTAAATTTAAGAACCCACAGCAGCTAAGAAAAGAAATAAAAACAACAAACAAAACACAGAAACAAATCAATAGACTTCGACCTAGACAAAATTAAGGCAGCCATGTTGACGGCGAGAAACTCTTTCAAGGGGCATAAAACTCGCATTACTTCTTCGATAAATCTTGGAGTTATGTTCCCTGCTGTCCATCATGACGTACTTAAATTTGTTTTCCATCAGTGCAAGGCGATGCAGCATCAGAGACAGTTGAGGAAAGAATCTCAAATTTAAATCAACTTTGCTGAAAATTCCAACATAAGCGACACAGCAGAAGAACGAGATTGCGAGCAGAGAGAAAGGTGAAGGGGGGAGGAGGTAAGGGTTAGGGTGAATTGGGGAGGTCAGACGAAAGTGAGGCTGCAATCGAACGGAGCCCCAAGACGTCATTACGACTAGCAATAGAGCGCACTGTGGATAAAAGTGAGGGACCACTTCTACTTAGTCAAAAATATTTTTGACGTAATAATGCGTTGCCCTGATTTCACGCTCTGCCTGTTAAATCTGCTGATTGCATATTATCGCCCATTTAAATGACTTCTAAAATTGTTGTTTATTGCCTTAGATATACTTAAAGCTGCTTGCCGTTTGTTCATTGTTCACTTGCTAATGCTAGTGTGCCATTTGATCGCTGTGGATGTATTAAATTATTAAATTGTTCTTTGTTCACTATAGAGGGACTGAATGAAAGCCATGTGTGTGCCGTATTTCAACGAATTGAATGTTGAAGAAAATGTCTTCGCAGTCGAAATAAGTGAAAACCAACTTAGCCCTTTTAGTCAAATTAATAGGTAAACTATCGGGCTGTCAATTACATACGAAATTAATATTAAAATTTGTTGTCGTCTTTTGTATTTAAATTGAACGGCAAAACCACGTCCACTGGTAGTAGAAGTGAATGAAAATATCTCTCTACTTCAAATGTCAAACTTTCTGCAGCCAAACTCTCTTGCTTCATGTAACAGAGCTGAAACTAAACCCAGTGATCATTGTATTCAAATTGAAAAGAAGCCGACTTTTCCTAAATATACTGTATTGATGTTCTTAACATTAATTATCTAATACATAATTGTAATGATATCATTTAAAAGTATTTAATGTAGGATCTCATTCACGTGCCTCTATCTATCTATCTATCTATCTACCTACCTATCTACTTACCTATCTACCTATCTCTCTCTCTCTCTCTCTCTCTCTATCTATCTACCTACGTACCTACTTACCTATCTACCTATCTATATATCTCTATCTATCTATCTATCTACTTACCTATCTCTCTCTCTCTCTCTCTCTCTCTCTCTCTCTCTCTCTTGTTATTCCTGGGCAATATTTATGGCGACTTCTATATAAAACATTTAAGGAACTACAGTTGCCCCCATTCTGACATAAAGTATTTTGTACAGCGCGTGAATCGGTTATTATCTGTTATATCGAGCTGTCCAATAATTAGGACAAGGATTGTGCCACTCGATTGATTGTGCTCTAACGCAATACGGAGATACTAGTCGTTCGCACTCCTGTTACTGTTATCTTCTCGCTTCATCAGTGTATCGCGAACTGCAATTCTGGAAGCAGTACACGTGTAGTTTTCACCGTGTGACAACACACAAGTTATTGGTCATGATTATTATTGTAAATGAATCACCCATAAGTAATTACAAGTGACGATAATCTTAATTTATGGTATTAATAATTCTCCAGAAGACACCACTCATCTCTATCATTTTTGCGGATATGCGGGCGCTGTAAACGTTTTTTCTCTTTCACATTTTCCGTCAAACAATATTTCCGTAGGTGGAAAACGTCTTACTAATCTATATTTAGCGAGCTCCCGTCCATCCACTTTCTTCTCCAACATAAAGTTATCAATAGGTATAAAAATATCAATTAAAATATCAATAAATTTATTAAATCAACAATCAAATATACAACATCAAAAGAGCATTGACACTTACATCACTTCACAACAATATTCAATTAACGCTGGACGATTGTTTAGTTTATCCTAGCATAGACCATAAACAGTCAGTTAACATAATATATATATAATCAAGTTCATGGATATCTTAATGGAAATGAGAGTAGAGTTTCAGAGAGATAATTAAAGTCAATGCACATAACCTGTTCAGACATGGCAGCTGTCGCTGGTACGTGTTCACAATCACGTTAACTTGTCTTTCTTATTTAGGCTGTGGCCCCATGTGTCTCTTCAATACTCACATTATGCAACTATTCCAGAATCTTCGACACGCCTCCAAGCACACCGTAGAATCGTCCTGAATTTCACATGCGCTATCAAGCACACCAGGAGGAATGTCCTTGAATTTTTATCTGTATTTACTCAGCACAGTACGATGAACATTTGAAACAATCTTCGTGAATTCTTGAGGCCAAACTCAGGCCACAAATCTCCGCCATATTAGTTCTCAAATGGAATTCAAGGGAATCAACTTACAACAACACGTTTTACTGAGCAAATAGAGAGCTTCATCATGAGATGAAGTAGGCAAGTTGAGAGCATTATCACGATATGAAGTAGGAGAGTTGAGAGCTTTATCATGAAGAGAATTAGGTGAGTTGACAGCTTTATCATGAGATGAAGTAGGCGAGTTGACAGCTTTATCATGAGATGAAGTAGGCGACTTGATAGCTTTTTAACAAGAAGACGTAGGCGAGTTGACAGCTTTATCATTAGGAGAATTAGGCGAGTTGACAGCAAACTGTAAAATAGAATTGCCTACAGGTGCTATAAGCAAAATGACATGTCAGACAACTGTAGATGTCCTAAAACCAGATTTTGCAGAAGAAAGATCGTGATTCATGTATTTATGTTTAATGGCATCTTATTTATTATTAAGTTAGAATGCAAGAGATTTAAGCAGTGTATGCATACATAAGTGATGTATGTATGTGTGATGAACGCCCGTGTGTTGTTATGATTATGGTAACAGTAGTCACAACTTGATTATAGTGATTAGCAGCAAGCGACTATTAACTAACAAATGTAACTCTACCCCGCCTATATTTTGTCTAGATACGTGTTTCCGTTTCATTCATATTGTTTAACCTTCACTTTCAATGACACATTTTGTGATTATTAAAAATAAAAGAGTTAAGAAAATTATATTTGCATATCCTGTAGGTTGGTGGGGTAGAAAATTGCTTTAGCCAAGAATGCGCATAAAACTTCAACTACTAGTTGTTGACCCAGTTTATGAAAGGCTGGTCACCTCATTTGCTATATCTATCTGTCGTTGGTCCATGCTGAGTAGCCAAACCATTCACCATTCATTCCCAGGACCCAGGCGACTAAACCGCACATGCTGAGGATAGATTTTCCTCTTGTCCAAGATAAGTTAAATAAGAGAACAACTACAAGACATTGCATTGCTATGGCCATTGAATTACTGTGTGCACTAAAATTCCTTATTAATAATGATGACGTCATAGAGCCGCATTGCATCCTGATCTACTTAGAACTTTATTTCGTTGTTATCTAATTTTATTTTCTTCACTTCCTTTATTAAATTCTTTTTAAAAGCATAATTACATTGAATATCCATACCTCGTCCCTATGTGTCATGTGTAGTATATATGTTATTCTTTTTAAAAGCATAATTACATTGAATATCCATATCTCGTCCCTATGTGTCATGTGTAGTATATATGTTATAGGGATTGTATTTACTGAGTGAGTCTGGGGCTTAGAACTAATTATTAATTGTTATGTGTTTATCCTAGACTAGACAGTTCATGGTGCGTCATATCCGTTGTACATCCTTGTATTTGTCTACTGATTGTGCGCGCATGTGGCTGAGAAATGGGGTTAAGGTTCCAGTAAAACAGGCAAGGGTGTAATTAACAACACAGCAGTTTCCTCGTCTTTCTCTCCTCCCACATTCAACATAATCAAACGCCACATACGTTGATTGAGTCAATAAAAAGAAGGATTGTTCTGACGAATGAATAGAATGAAACGTCATACAGGGATCGTTTTAATCTCGAATGGGATTTTAAAAGAATGTAATCATAGGAAGAATTGTGGGGCCCCTGAAGCCTCAATGTGACGCCTGAACAAGTCTGCGACGGAACAAGAAGTGCTGAAGGACAACTTGCTGGACAACAGCATAATGTCTCCGGGCTCGGTCATCAGGATATCTAATTGTCTGAGAACTGTTCAGCTGCGTGCAGCAAGAGGAGCTGTAGGGATTCCGGATGTATGGGTGGGAAGGTGTGGTATTAAGGGTGGTCGGTATGAAATGATTGTTTAGTAGTTTGCCATCGATTTCATGAAAGATTTTAGAAATAATAACCCAATCGATACAAGAGAGACATTCGTCTGCAGTAAAATATAAATATTTGAATCACCTGACATGACTAATTGTCCTAATGTCATCTTAGTCTCATTAGAATACACTGTAACAAGAAATCTGCTTCTGTCAGTGAAACCATTGCTTAACTGCATTTGAAGTACAACTTTAAATGTTGTCCTTCGTGACGTTAGTTTTATAAAAACTCAAATACTGAGTTTTAAAAAATAAGTAAGCTTATTTGAAGTCTGTTTTATTATTAAAACAAAAAAATTAAAACAGACAATAAAAACGCAAATAAAAGATTTAGAAATGAACATAAAACAAAATATTCCATTTACAATCTTCGGTATAAAAATGAGTGTACTAAGATACAACAGGGTTACAAAACCATGCAGACAGAAATTTGTGGACAACGAAATCAAAACGTGCAGGTGAAGATAGACAGAGATAGATAGATAGATAGATAGATAGATAGATAGATAGATAGATAGATAGATAGATAGATAGATAGATAGATAGATAGATAGATAGATAGATAGATAGATAGATAGATAGATAGATAGATAGATAGATAGATAGATAGATAGATAGATAGATAGATAGACAGATAGATAGATAGACTTTCCTCTTAATTGCTTTTATCTAACACACTTCTTGTTCACATAAAGTCAATATGGTAAACAAGGAATAATGAGCCAGATGCAAACTATACGTTCAAACACACTTGTTAATTAGATAGAAGCTAAAATGCAGTCTTTATATTTCTGTCTTCCCTCTGGATTCTTCAACACATTATTTCATTCTCATTTGTCAAGAAAGATGTCGCCTTTTGTTTGCTTTTGCGTGTATGTGCCTTCTTGATGCTTGTTAGTTGGAGCTCGTGCAGTAGAGGAAGGCGGGATGGTGATGAGGCATGGATTTTCTCTTCTTTCTAATCTGTTCAGAGTCAGTGTAGGATTACCGCAGACATACTGGATGTGGGGAGGGGGGAATGAGTTATTGTATGCTTTACGTTTTGAATCAGGTTAAGATGGTATTATCTTACTGGGGTTAAAGACAATTTATGTTGTATTCTCCCTCGTTTGTAGATATCCGTTTTGGTCCTAACGTCGGTTCATGGATCATCCCACGTACTAATGACTCGCTGCCTGCTGTCTCAGTTATCAGATAGCTGCCTTTGAATAGACTAGCAGTCAGTCTGCTTGTTTGATTATGCCTTCCTACATTTGCTTCACTTAACTGCCTGTTAACATAGTAACCCTTCCAGGTATCCACTGACGTAAATATCAGATTACTGCCCTTTGAGATATTAAACTTTTCTGTGCGCCCGCTGTCTGCTGCCTACTGACGTAAATATACTGCCCGATCTCGGAGTAATTATTTCCCCTTCTTGATTGACGTATAGCTAAGAAGTGACGTAAGTAATAGCATCTTGCATCGGTAAAAAAGGAAAGGGAAATAACAGTTTTAATTAGAAGTTGAAATTAATTTTCTTCGATATCAGCAATGCGACGAGCTGGATATTAATCATAACTTAATCGACCATTGAAATCTTTTCTTGTAAACACTACTCGGTACTGATGTGATGATTAGTCAAATATGAAAACCTTTCATTACTTTTGCTGAAAGTTTTTCTCCTTTTGGTGTGTGTGTTGGAGGTGGGGCGGAATGTAAGGGTGGTTAGTACGAGGTATATGAGGGTTTGGGGGTTTGGGGAGGGGGGAGGCTAACCCATTTACACGACTTGCGCCGTTTAGTGCTGTAGTACTGAATCAGTTAAGGGACACCACATAGCTCTATTATCGTTTAGCGTTGCTGTGATGGAGCGACGAAAAAAAACTAGTTAGCTCAAACATCGTTTTGGATTGCGGTGATGGAGCAGCAAAGATACCCTGATTAGCTCTTGCATCGTTTAGTCCTATTGTTATGGAGCAGTGAAGGCATTCCAGTCTGCTCATGCGTCATGTAATTTTGGTTTACTGAAGCAGGGAATAAGATATTTTAAATAGTGCTTAGTTATTTAAATATATGAACTCCATATATGCCTGATTTAGTACTGAACTCGTTGACACTATTAGCAGTCTAACCTCAGTATATTATTCCGTACTAGACATTGTTGTGAGAAACAGTTTTGTAAGAGACATTGTTGTGAGAGACAGTTTTGTAAGAGACATTGTTGTGAGAGACAGTTTTGTAAGAGACATTGTTGTGAGAGACAGTTTTGTAAGAGACATTGTTGTGAGAGACAGTTTTGTAAGAGACATTGTTGTGCGTTCCTTGTGAACAACGGAACATTTCCGTATAAATTGTAGTCTTCTTTCTTTTAGCAGTTTTCTTTATAATTTGGTTTATGTTTCACTAGTTTGCCAACCTTCTACTGATACTAATAGAACCCATCGTTTCATATTACTGTATTCAACATTGCTACGTCTGACGTCACGTTACGTTTCAGTGTGGTGATCGTAGGTCAGGCCAAATGGAATCCTGTCTATATTTAGAACCAGCAGCTAACTCTGCAAAGAAAATGATTAGCAATTGACTAATGCTTCATTTATTACAAATTTAAACCAGGTACAATATATTTATATGTTATAAATAATATATCTTTTGGTATTTCAAATTAATTAATATATTTTTCTGAATATTATTTGCACGAAAATTACGCAAGAATAATTTACTATCATATTTCTCCTTTGGTTTGCCATTAGGTTTACCAGCTTCTAACGAGAGAAAGCTTTTAGTAGTATAGTAAAATAATAATAAATGTAGTAATATTTCTTTTTCTTTTTTTAAAAAGGCTGTTCAACAGTAATTTAGTGAATAAAATAGTGACCGATTCTGCATATGTCTTATAAGTACAGAACAACTCTGGTACATGCTGGTCGAATCTCTTTGTCAACAAATTATTTTGTTATGTTTCAAAGTAAACTTTAAGTTGCTGTGTCATTGCCAGTTATAACTACATAGGCCCTATGCACTACGCATTCACATATACGTCTATACGAATATACTAATAGATAGATAGATAGATAGATAGATAGATAGATAGATAGATAGATAGATAGATAGATAGATAGATAGATAGATAGATAGATGGATGGATGGATGGATGGATGGATGGATGGATGGATGAGTGGTTGGTTGGTTAGAGTTTATTTTTAGTTTTTAAATTTACGTTAATTTTTAAGGAAGACTTAGAAATCTTACTGCAATTGGTAGTATTTTGGTACCTAAAATATTACCTTTTACGTGAGTGGCAAACGCAAAAGGAAAAAGGCATAATAATTCACAGTAATTCACTTAAACATGAAGAGATGTCAGAGAACTCTGAAATTTAAATTGCTTTTCAACTTAAAATAGCTTCAACCTGAAAGCAAACCACTATTTTTCCACAAAGCGTCTGTATTTTACAATCCTCCGGATACGTTTCTCCTAAAGAATCAAGGCAGGTTACTCTGACAGCAATTTCTTTCAGTGAGCGCCACGCATACAGGGGAAATAACAAACAAACATTAGCTGTCGTTCGCATTTCTAACGAAAGGATTAGACCTGTCATTAGACACGATTTTAACTTTCATGTTACGTCATCATAGCATATTACGTCATCAATAGTAGCATTAGTGTCAATTAATTTGCTTAGACCCACCATCATTCCACATTCTGGATTTATATTTACAGCTCTTTCATTGTAAACAAGAAAGTATCGCGCATGAGTTTGTGTGCGTGCGTGCGTGCGTGCGTGCGTGTGTGGTGTGTGTGTGTGTGTGTGTGTGTGTGTGTGTGTGTGTGTGTCGTAAAGCCTCACGATTTTGGTACAGATGCAAGTAAAGAATGACGTAGCTGTTGCGTGCCTAGCAAAACCCAACGCGTACGGTTTGCTTTTACGGTACTATTGGGATGGTAATTTTAATGACAGTCTCTTTGTTTTTTGTGAAAAGATAAAGCTTACCTACTATACTACAGCGGTCTTAAATGGACTAAGTAACCCCTCCTGGCCCTTTGTCGTCGTGTATTATGTTTGATGGCTTCGTGCAAGGGCGGAGGGTGGGTGGACTGGATATGTACATTTTAATGCTGCCTATGAAGTGTTGTCAGGCGTTCTTCAGCAACTTCCGGCGCCCACGACATTATTGATTTTGACATAATTCACTGCAGATTGGGATCCATGACTCCGTCGTTTTCAATCAATTAGTCGGAATACTAACATCCGCATCGAATTCAACAAAATTTGGCTTCTCGTTAATTTTTTTACTTTAAACTAACATTTTTATTTTTATTTTGACTACAAATGTTACTTCAAATCTCAAATAGATACAATTTTAAGATTGCATTATGTGATATTAATTAATTAAAATATTTTCTTAAAATCTTTCTTTTACTAGGAATCAGATAATTATTCTTTTATTTATTTTTAACGAGCTCTGATCCACCCACTATTACTCTGACATAAGGTTTTAATATATGTGCAAGAAGGTTAATAAATTTAACAATAAATTTATTGAATCAAAAATCAAATGTACAACATATGAATATAATAAAAAATGTTGACATTTACATCACTTCACAACAATGTTTGATTAAACATTAGACACTCATTCAGTTTATCCTAGCATAGACATAGTAGTCAATTTAATGTATGTATAATCAAGTTCATAGATATAGTTTTATAATATAGAAATGAGAGTAGAGTTTTAGAGAGATAATTATAGTTAATTTACATAACCTTTTCAATGAGGGTAGCTGTCACTAGCACATGTTCACAATCACGCAATTTACAACAAGTCACTTTCTTTCTTATTAGATGATGGTCCAACATACCCCTTCTAGGTACACTATGCAACTGTTCCACAATCTTCAATGTGCTTTCAAAGCACACCATGGAGAATTGTCCAGGACTTTGTATGCACTATCAAAGCACATCATTGAGAACTGTCCATGACTTTGTATGCTCTACCAAAGCACACCATGGAGAACTGTCCATGACTTTGTATGCTCTATCAAAGCACATCATGGAGAACTGTCCATGACTTTGTATGCTCTATCAAAGCACATCATGGAGAACTGTCCATGATTTTGTATGCTCTATCAAAGCACACCATGGAGAACTGTCCATGACTTTGTATGCTCTATCAAAGCACACCATGGAGAATTGTCCATGACTTTGTATGCTCTATCAAAGCACATCATGGAGAATTGTCCATGACTTTGTATGCTCTATCAAAGCACATCATGATGAGTGTTCCAGAACTTGTCTGTGCGCTACACCAGCACACCATTAGGAAAAATCGTTTTAGTGAATTGTCGAGACCAAACTCAATTTTTTCTCATACTGGCTCTTAAATGGGATTCACATGTATCAACTTATAGCAACAATTTTACTGATATGTTTGATGACAATGCTGGATACACACACTAATGTGAGCTGGTAACATACAGTAGTCATTGCAGTCTGAAGCAGATACAAGGTTTTACAACATCGAAAGCATCAAAAGACATGCTCCTTTCTGCAAGTCAAATTAAGGGCAGGGCTAAGTTTCAGGCGTATATAATGTCTAAACTTCTTTCTCTCTTACACACATTCTCAACTTACAAATCCTGCAACAATATTCATTAGCCCAATACACACGCAACATAATAAATATAGCATTGATCAAAATTCACAAGCATAATGTACAACATAATCAAATTCATGAACATATAAATAATGGTTCAATTACAAAAAACAGTCTCCAATTCAAATGATAGATCAATAACAAACATGTACGAAATATTTATAAGTCCATTACTTCTTCATCAGTCAGTTAACTTACCAGAAGAATTTATGATCGCTTTTATGACCAAACCTGATTTATGCAAGTGATTAGACTATAGAACTGTTTTCAACAAAGTAACTTTCGGCCCATCCCCATTGGATTAAGTTGTTATGAACAATTGTGAGACTATTAGTCAGAAAATCTACACATCTGCTGTAACCAGTTTGGATTGTATCAGCAAGTTCTAGCATATTCTTCACCTGAGTTGTTATTTTAACTCTGGTATTTACAAAACTATCATCATGCGCAGTAACAGAAGGTCATGTCACATTGACATTTAACAAATTATATAATAATTAAGGTTTAGAAATAGGGACAGGCAAATGTACTCCACCACAATGGGAAACATTTGTTATTTTAATTGTCACTTTTCAGGTTTGTGAAAACAAATTTACTAGTTAAACTGCTTTCAGGTTTGTGAAAACAAATGTACTAGTTAAACTGCTTTCAGGTTTGTGAAAACAAATGCACTAGTTAAAGCTGCTTCCAGGATTTAGGAAACGAAGCGTGCTGTTTGAGAATTAATGTTCTTTTTGTTTCATAATAAAATGTGCTGGTTAATAATTGTTCTTAAAACTAGATATAAAAATATATTTGTTTTGAATACAAGAGAAAAAATGTACCGGATAATAATAATTGTTTTCAATTCTAGATAATAACATATACTGGCTAATAATTGTTCTTCACTCTGTAGTGTATAACAAAACCCTAGGTTAATGAATACGTCGTCAGTGTTTGTAACACAAAGTACCCGTCAAGAACTGCTGTGTATTCTGCTGCTGACATTGCTTGGTTTTATCAGCGCCTACAGGAAGTCATTATTAGTCTTAATTAACTCAGAGAAAAATGTTTGCATGTGACTTTCTGAAGGCGCATTTCTATGACGTAGTATAAATATTTGTGTGAATGTGTATGTGCGTGTGTGTGTGTGTGTGTGTGTGTGTGTGTGTGTGTGTGGGTGTGCATGAGCGTTTATACCCGTCTACGGTAAACGTTACTAAACAGATATATGCCCCCAACCCCCTTCTTAGTTATGTACCATGGGGTTTCATTCTAACAAGGCGTCCCTCGGAGACTTTCATGCGTCCTTTTGCTTGTATTGGCAATCATGTATAATGTATAATGTATAATGTATAATGTATAATGTATAATGGAACACTAGAATTTAAATTTGAGGGAAAAGACTTTATGCTTGCTTGCTTTGCACAATAACGTACTGCTTAATGAACATTGTTTTTAATATTTAACTCTCTATGGTTGTGCTATTGTTGTATAAGCAAAATGATTAATTATGGGGGCGTTCCGGCCCAGTCCGATTTCGCGCTGGAAGGGGTTATTTGTGGGGAGGGGATAGGGTGATTAGGCCTGGGTCTATGTCAACTTTTGTTGGTATAATAGGCATCTATGTCGGACGCATCGGAACGCATCGTTGCGGTGTTTGTGTTACTTCGAAGAGCTGCCGTTGTTGTTGTATTGCTTTCTTTTGTTTGGTCTCTTTGGGTCTGGTTGGTTGCCTAGGTTGGTAGTAATTATTTCTGTGATAGCTCCGAGACTGTTTTATTTTTAATTTTATTTATTTATTATTATTATTGTCTAAAACTGAATATTTAACTTCTTTGTATAATTAGCTATCTGTTTGGTGCCTTTCTAGTCTTTTCCTTGTACTTGCTTTATCTTTCTAATGGTTGTTTGTTTATTAATTAATTAATTTATTTTAGTTTTAATTATTATCACTATATGTTGTTTTTTTTTGTTCTTTGGAAAGTTTTTTAATTTGCATTTGTGTGTGTAATTATGTTCGTTATTTTGATTAGTTTATGTATTCAGTCGGACCTCCCAATCATTACTTTAGTTGGCTAGCCCTTGGACTTTGGAAAGCCATAGACGTGGTGGGGCGGACCTCCCAATTATTACTTTAGTTGGCTAGCCCTTGGACTTTGGAAAGCCATAGACGTGGTGGGGCGGGAGGGGCATCACTGGGGCACAGAGGGAATGTGAAAAAAAACCCAGACCTCCTAGCTGCAATGGGTTAAGAATAAATACACACACATACATATTATAATAGTCTACACCACTTACATATTATAATAGTCTACACCACTTCCTTTAGATTATTTCTTGGATGTATACTTCCACGTCTGACACGTACAACGACAACAATACAAAAAATAAGTATCTTGACATCTAGGTCACATCCAAAGAGAAAACATTGGTATATAACCGACACTAGCTCCCAAATCATACCCAACACTAGCTCCCAACTCGTACCCGGTGAGTGGCTAGGCAGTGGTAGATTACCAGCATCGGTTAAGTCGGGATAGGGATAAAGGAATAAATTATACACGCCATAAATCAAGGATTTTGTTGAGTTTCGCACTGAAACCGATTCCCTCCCTTTAAGCTACATTACGAGCTATTCGTCCGAGTTGTCCAGTTCAAGAAATAAGCAAACTCCCAGACGCCAATCCATTATGTAGACATAATTGTTTATTGATATTATTAGATTGGCGTAGCCAACCAACAGCGATAGGAACACCGTGTTCACATCGCTTATTAATATAATTAGTTTAGCGTAGCCAACCAACAGCAATATGAACACCGTGTTCACATCGCTTATTAATATAATTAGTTTAGCGTAACCAACCAACAGCGATAGGAGCACTGTGTTCCTTGCACTGTTCCATGCTTACCGCTGAGACAAGTGTCACGTGGTCTATGGTGTCGGAAGTCATGAGCCTGTAGAGAACAGTCCGTGTGTATTCGAAGTAAAGAAAGCTTAGCGATCACGTCAGAAGTGCAATGGGCATTCAATAGTATTATTCTTTACTGTACTTATACAATACTCGACGTGTATTATTCTTTACTGTACTCACACATACAATACTCAACGTGTATTATTCTTTACTGTACTTACACATACAATACTCAACGTGCATTATTCTTTACCGTACTTACACATACAATACTCAACGTGTATTATTCTTTACTGTACTTACACATACAATACTCAACGTGTATTATTCTTTACCGTACTTACACATATAATACTCAACGTGCATTATTCTTTACCGTACTTACACATACAATACTCAACGTGTATTATTCTTTACTGTACTTACACATACAATACTCAACGTGTATTATTCTTTACCGTACTTACACATATAATACTCAACGTGCATTATTCTTTACCGTACTTACACATACAATACTCAACGTGCATTATTCTTTACTGTACTTACACATACAATACTCAACGTGTATTATTCTTTACTGTACTTACACATACAATACTCAACGTGTATCATTCTTTACTGTACTTACACATACAATACTCAACGTGTATTATTCTTTACTGTACTTACACATACAATACTCAAAGTGTACTCTGTACCAGTCAATAGTATTATTCTTTACTGTACTTACACATACAATACTCAACGTATACTCTGTACCCATAATACATCATATGAGCTCTGTATGTTCAGTGCAAGCACGTATGACTTATAGCATGTCTGCATCACACGCAGAGCGCAAGATTACTGCACAGAGAGCAGCTGCAGGCTGCACTGGTACTGGGATCAGGGACATTTTTTAATGATTTTATTCCAGTTAAATCAAAGAATAATGAGTGTGTGTACGTGTGGTAATTACTTTGATTTCTTAAGAACCACTGAAGAATGAAAACATCAATTCTTGTGAATAAAACATGTCTTATTTTCATTATTAGGAATACCTTACAAAATTAATTTGATATATTAGCTCTCTTTTGGGAATCAAGCTTGTTATATTCAGGAGTGGATACTTTTAAAGTGTCTTCTAAATGGCTGTCAGGTAGAGATGAACGCTCCTTGCTTTCATTCGTGCTCACAGTGGAAAATGTTTGTTCACAAGTATAAATGCTTCCCAAAATGCTAAACTTTTTTCGTGCAACTTCCATAAGATTTGTGTATTTCTCACTGTCCAGTCTTACGATTAGTATATTTTCATTGTCCAGACTTTTGTAAAAGTCTATAGGATTTGCGTATTTTTTATCCTGTCCAGTTTTACGGTTTGCATATTTATCATTGTCCAGACTTTTGTAAAAGTCCATAAGATTTGCGTATTTTTCACTGTCCAGTCTTACGGTTTGTATATTTTTCATTGTCCAGACTTTTGTAAAATTAGGATTTGCGTATTTTTCATTGCCCACACGTTTGCAAAAGACTTGCAGGCATTCTCTGTACTCATTTCTGTAAACAACCAAAAAGTGGAGCTCAATAACCACCAACTGTAAATCTTATGGCACTTCCTCTGGATCCACAAAGAGATGTCCAGTCAGCTTCAGCTCGGTGTCTTTTCCTTTAGAAATAATTATGTCTTCTGTCAAATTCTTCAAAAGATTCATTTGTTCTGTATACTTTTCCAAACTAAGCGAGTTTGTGCTGAGAAATGTGTTGTGCACAAGTTCGAAAGTGGCACTTTTGACGGCTGACTTCTGAGAAGTTTCAATTTCTCTTTGAAAGCTTTCAGCGCTAGCAAACATTTGAAATATAAGTTGATTTTTTCCCGTGAAGCAGACAGTTGAAAGTATTCCAGTGTACTGGCGGTAATATCATAAAAGAAGATGAGATCTTGTTTCCAAGACTCATTTTCAAATACTGAGAATTATTTTTTTAGGGGTGGTGGAGGGGTATCATTTTCCAAGAATTCTGCCATCATCTCTTCTAAAGTAACGAAACTTTTGTGCACTTTTCATCAACTCATTCATCTCACTTCCGTATGTTATCTTTAATATTTGTCATTATCGGACCACACAACTTACCTATATGTGTTTTTGTTTATTAAAGTAATATTTGTCATTATCGGACCACACAACTTACCTATATGTGTTTTGTTTATAAAAGTAATGTTATGTTCGATCCCGATACTCTTAGCTGTGTATTATTTCCTGTCAAAAAACTGTCTAATAGGCTGTCTATTTCCAGTCTAAAAATAACCCAAAATCTATTAACCTCATCAACGTTAACGCAAAACTAAACTAAGAAATGAGCCAACACAGTGCATCTAAATTACTTTTACTTACCAAACTAACAACTGAGCCAACACAGTGCATCTAAATTACCTTTACTTGCCAAACTAACAACTGAGCCAACACAGTGCATCTAAATTACCTTTACTTGCCAAACTAACAACTGAGCCAACACAGTGCATCTAAATTACTTTTACTTGCCAAACTAACAACTGAGCCAACACAGTGCATCGAAATTACTTTTACTTACCAAACTAACAACTGAGCCAACACAGTGCATCTAAATTACCTTTACTTGCCAAACTAACAACTGAGCCAACACAGTGCATCTAAATTCTTTTATTTACGATGAATTTTGCATGCAGGTGACTTGTGCACACTATGCATGATGTTTTGACATTAACCATCCAATTTCCAACCTTTTTACATTTCAAAACTATTACTTTCTAAAAGAATATTTTGACATTAACCATCCAATTTCCCACTCTTTTACATTTCAAAAATATTACTTTCTAAAAGAATATTTTCCAACAGCGCAACAGCCGCAAACTAAAAAAATAATGCTAATGTGAGACCGTTTGGTGTGCAGGCCTAACAGAGGAACACACTGTGGCGTAAAAGGTAGAGCAGTGACCTCTCACTCAAATGACATTTGGTTCGATCCCACTTCTGCGTAAAAGCTTATGGACAATCTTAACCGCTCCCGATCTCAAGGTGGTGGGCCCAGTGTCTAGTTCTTCAGTTCTTGCGGTGGAACGTCCATTTGATCCCACTTCGCTAGTGGTAAAAGAAAACACAAATACTTATGGGCAATCCTAATCGTTCCCGAGCTCAAGGTGGTGGGCCCAGTGTCTAGTTCTTCACTTCTTGGGAGGTGACGACCAATCGTTATCTACAAGCTGCGCACGCACTAGGCAGTTACAAGTTTCAAAGAGCAAGCTTTGGGGCCGCTATCTCAGACTAAAATTGTACCTAGCAAATTATTCAAAACAACCCACTCAAAACTTCGCTCTCCACGACATAACACTATCACTCTGCACTCTCAGAACATTTCTTCAGAATCAGCGAAATTTAACTGTACGCCTGTTAGACATTGTTTAGTGTTATGTACAGTGAACGCGTCCTCAATTGGTGTGCTTTCTTTTCTACGCGGGCATATGCATACGAGCACGCAAACGCACGAATGCCTGCGAAAAAATGTGCTTATACATGCACGGCCGTGTGCCCAATTTGGACACCTAGTCTCCAGTACATAGCGTTTTCCGTGCTCTCGTTTCTTTATAATCCAATCAGACCTTGCCTGGAAAAATCAGACCCTACCAAAGTAGTTTTAGCTAGCCCATCTACTGAAAGCTAATTTGAGGAAATTGTTTGGAAAAGACACATCAGCTTCCGAATAAGCCAGAAGAAAATTGCTTTTCGTCAAATCTGAAATGAAGCGCGCTGGATACGTGGAGCGCTTTTCGTCAAATGGAACACAACATGGCGAGGTACTAAAATAGGAGAGTTTCTCTTCACAGACGTGTCCGTCATCTTAGCTGTGAAGTATTAGGAAAAATTGCGCTCCTTAATGGAGCCTAACTTACTCTTGCTTTAGCTTGAGCAATATCTACCTGTCGAGGAAGTGGCGGTCCTCGGTATTCATCCGCCTTGTCAAGCGCCAGTTATTTGCCCTTCTCTCCATCCAAATTTGTCTTTTATATCATCTTTGTCGGTCGGTCCCTTTCTCTCTCTCTCCACCTCTCCCTCCACTAATACCTATCTCTTATGCCATATCATTGTATGTCTGTCTGCCTACCTCTTTCTTTCTCTCCATCTCTCTCCATCCATACCTATCTTTTGTAGTCATATCTTTGTCGGCCTGTCTCTCTCTCCATCAATACCCACCTATTATGCCATGTCTTTCTGTCTGGTAGTCTTTCTCTCCTTACATACTTATCTTAATTAATTATGCTGTGTTTTATAATTTCTCTCTATTTTGTCCCTCACCTTACATACTGTGGCGGGCACGCCACTTAGTTAATGAAATTATTATTATTATTAATTAATCTTTCATAACCAAATACAAGTGATGAGAATCTTAATTTATTTTATTACTGATCCTCCAGCAGACACCATTCGTCTCTATCACTTGGCGGATATTTTGGCGCTGTAAACGTTTTTCTCTATTTCACAACATATAACAGCATTTACAGTCTCATAATGTTTCCGTGAGTGGAAAACGTCTTACAAAATGTAAAGACAAATTCATCTTTAATCTATTTTTTAGCAAGCCCCCCATCCACCCATGTTCTTCTCCAATATAAGATTATCAATAAGCGTAGGAAGGTCAATAATTTAACAATAAATTTATTAAATGAACAATGAAACTGACATGACAATTACAATGAAATAAATTACTTGACATCAATATTCCATGAACACAACATTTGGATAATTTTACATTATGCAGTCTCTCTATATAAAAACTAAAATTACAATTCAACAACAGAGTCAATACAAATCACAGATTAGTCCTATCAAAGAACATAAATGGAGTTATTAGAGGTAGGTTTTTGTAATCTTTTACATAACCTGAATTAAACACAGCTTTAACAGTCTTTCACTGGCCTTGCAACAATGTTGCAATATATAAGGTTATTGTAATCTTTCACATAACATGGATTAAGCACAGATTTGACAGTCTTTCACTGGCCTTGCAACAATGTCACAATGTCTATGTGTCACTACTTGTCTCCTTCCACAGTGTGGAAAACATTGGCGCACACTTTCACTGGCCTTGCAACAATGTCACAATGTCTATGTGTCACTACTTGTCTCCTTCCACAGTGTGGAAAACATTGACGCACACTTTCCTCTCAAACCTCTTGAGCACTCACCTAACTGTATCTGTTACTTCAAGCAGAACATGATCACAATAATTCTTAACTGAACCTTCAATGTACTAGAATTCTCCAGAATGTACTTAGTGTACTTTGCTCTGATACATCAAAGACCATCTCAGTGCCGTGTAAGAGTGTGAAGGATTGACCTTACAAATACACGTATGCTTTGGCGAGATGTAAGGGTTACTGTATACAGATCTAATTAGGATGTGTTTTCATATTGAAGTCTATTCTTTATTATTACAGTATAAGTGATTAGATATTGTTAATATTAGCATATAGTTTGTGGAAGATTTTAAATTCGTCGTCTTCTTTAATGTTTCCTTCTTCTTTTTATTATTTTATTGCTGAATGTATAACTCTGTATAATACTGGTTATGACCTTGCAGTTAAAAAAAATGTTTATTAATGTACTCCTGGGTTGGATTTACACGCTTTCCCTCTTGTTTTGGTACTTGAAAAAAAAAAAAATAAATATATATATGATGTGTGTGTGTGTGTCTGTCTGTCTGTGTGTGTGTGTTTATCTACCCACCTTTCTATTAATGCATTTGTCTGTATGTTTCTATTTATGCATCCATGCTTTCTTCTTTATTTATCCAGCCATTCATTACTTCATCCAGTTAACTTTAGTTCGCTTCATTTATCTGTCAGAGCACTAAATCTAAATGCGTTTTAGAACTGGAATAACAAATTCTCCAAATTAATTAGTGTTACTTTAAGCGCGACAAGCGTTCGTGGTAATCCGATCCTGTCACATTTCCAACGATAAATTACTCTTGTTTGCAGTCATCATTAAAATGATGCTAGTATTTGTGTAGTCATCATTAGAATGTAGCTAGTATTCGTGCAGTCATCATTAAAATAATGCTAGTATTTGTGTAGTCATCATTAGAATGTAGCTAGTATTCGTGTAGTCATCATTAAAATGATGCTAGTATTCGTGTAGTCATCATTAAAATGATGCTAGTATTCGTGCAGTCATCATTAAAATGATGCTAGTATTTGTGTAGTCATCATTAGAATGTTGCTAGTATTCGTGTAGTCATCATTAAAATGTTGCTAGTATTCGTGTAGTCATCATTAAAATGTTGCTAGTATTCGTGTAGTCATCATTGGAATGATGCTAGTATTTGTTTAGAGCAGTATGTAAGATGGGAGATAAAGAGATATATAGAGACGAAAAAGAGAAAGATAGAAAAAAACGCTGTCTCTGAAATCAGGCGGTGTCCACTACAGACAATATGATTTTTAAAGACATGGTTGAAATTTGTTAATTTTGTGAAGCCTCTTTTAATCTTGTTCTCTTTCAAAGGATACTTGCTAGAAAGAAAGAAAGAAAGAAAGAAAGAAAGAAAGAAAGAAAGAAAGAAAGAAAGAAAGAAAGAAAGAAAGAAAGAAAGAAAGAAAGAAAGAAAGAAAGAAAGAAAGAAAGAAAGGAAGGAAGGAAGGAAGGAAGAAAGGAAGGAAGGAAGGAAAGGAAAGGAAAGGAGTGAAAAAGGAAAAGGGAAAGAGAAAGAGAGGGAACAGAAAAAGAAAGAAAGAAAGAAAGGAAGGAAGGAAGGAAGGAAGGAAGCAAGCAAGCAAGCAAGCAAGCAAGAAAGGAAGGAAGGAAAGGAAATGAAAAGAGAGAAAAAGAGAAAGAGAAAGAAAGGAAGGAAAGGAAAGGAAAAGAGAGAAAAAGTAAAAGAGAAAGAAAGAAAGAGTACATTAAAAATTCAGTTATTTCCACTGGATATTTCAGCTATTAAAGAGAACGTATTTAATTTTCTAAGAATGCTTTGAAAACATTTTCTATGTTGCTTACCTCTGCATTTCTGCTGCATCATTATTTCATCTATCTAGAAAATAGATCTTATTAATTTGCTTTGTGGTCTAGCATAATTTACAAAATAATAGAAACTTCGTCGCCACATTGTTAGTGACAGAATTCAGATAACCCTGAAATGTTTATGAGCAAGTTACAAAACAAAGAATAAGTTTCTGAGTAAGCAAACCTCTCTCTCTCTCTCTCTCTCTCTCTCTCTCTCTCTCTCTCTCTCTCTCTCTCTCTCTCTCTCTCTCTCTCTCTCTCTTTCTCTCTCACTCTCACACACACACACACACACTCATCTCAATTATATAGGATTTACTTTTTTTTTAAAAAAAAGAATAACAAGAAATTAAAAAATTACGAGATGGAAAACTCTCCAACACTAATTTCGTTTTGTTGCTGCCATAAGAAACGCAAGTCCCATTTTCGAGGTAAAAGACATCTATCATTTGCTTTAGTCGGTGATTCCAGCCATCACAAAGGATTAAAAAAAAAAGAGTAAATTTCTGAGGGGAGGATCACTCCTATTACTTGCATTTGTGTCTTTTTTTCTTTGGAACAAACGAAATACAGACTTCCGTTTAAGAGCGAGCGTACCCTTGGCACTCCTGTATCTGTTATTTTGACATCTGCAGAGCACATTCGAGTTGTGATGAATGGTTTGCCGATGACGATTGGAGAGAATCCGTTTGTCACGATTGCAAAAACTGGACCTTTCTTGCTTGTGTCCCTGTTTGGTAATAATGGTTAAGAAAAGAGTTCGCCGCGTAGGTTTCAGACTGTGATAAGGTTGTTGTCTTATCAGGAACTCTTACGCACTTAGGAACATTTTTCTGTGTTGCGTTTCCTAAAATCCGGCTAAGTACGTCTTGAGTGTGTGTGTGCATCTGTGTTGTGAATATTGTGAGCGTATGTATGTGTGTTGCGTATATATATGTACATAAGTGTGTGTATATCCTTGTGCGCGAAATCAGTACATTTTAATTTAAAAAATAAAAATTTTTTAAATTTGAAATTTAAATATGTGCGGAAGTGTATTCATCAATTCATTATTTGTATGCCACTTTCTTCATTTAAAAATCTAACCCATTTCTACTATTGATTTTAATACTTGAATTATTTTTCTCATTGTTTCAGGGATTATTGAAATATTTAATTCATGGAGACCATTCGAGTGTCTTAAAGATTAATCAAGACTTGCAGACCATCTTCCGGACAGTAATCTTTCTCTTGACCTCATGCCCTCTCTAACGTAAGTAATCTTCCCTTGACCTCGTGCCCTCTCTAACGTAAGTAATCTTCCCTTGACCTCGTGCCCTCTCTAACGTAAGTAATCTTCCCTTGACCTCGTGCCCTCTCTAACGTTAAATAATCTTCCGCTTACCTGCTGCCCTGTCTAAGGTTAAGTAACTTTTCGCCTCAGGTCATGTGCTTTCTTATCTGGATACATGTTTGCATATTTTATACTTAAAACAGTCCATTGGTAGGTTGGTTGTTTTTTATTGATTACCTGAATACATCCATTAATAGTTAACTGTTTTGCATATGAGTTCAAGAAAATAGTCCATTAACAGTAATATTGTTTTAGTATGTTTGAAATAAATTATAAAAATATTTCGGTAACTGTATATTTGAAGAAGAGAACAAGTAACACAGTTCGTTAGCAGTTACATTATTAGCATGTGTTTACGTTAAAATAGCCCATTAACAATTACTCTGTATTACACGCAAAGTGAAAATAGCCCATTAACAGTTACACTATGTTAAACGCAAAGTGAAAATAGTCCTCTGACAGTTTACTTGTTTGTGTACATGAAACAAATGTGAGTATTTTGTAAAAATATTGTATATCTATATTAAATAGATCACGTAACAGAGAGAGAGGAGAGAGAGAGGAGAGAGAGAGAGAGAGAGAGAGAGAGAGAGAAAGAAAGAGAGAGAGAGAGAGAGAGGGAGGAGAGTGTGGTATTTTACTGAAAGCCCTGATTCCTCTTTTGCTTCAGGCAAATTCACATACTTCAACACAAATATTAATCGCACTTTTGTGCCATGGTACTTTCTGTAGGGATGCGTGATTCTTTACTGAACAAGTCATTATGCTAATGACTTATTATATGTAGCAACAGATCAACGTATGAGTGATAGTTCTGTCCCTTTACAATGGCAACAATATGACAATATAATCCTTCAAATGGACGTTGTCAGTAAAAAATTATGCTTTTCATTTTCCGATTTAACTAATATTTAGGTAAATTAATCACTTTGCTGCATAATGAAAATACCGTTTAATCCTTGGAGTTCTCTTCTATTGGAATCCAATATAGTCATGTTTAATAGTTTATTTGTTTAAAATTTCTAATTGGTTGGACATCCCCTATGATTGTAATATTAATGTAGATGTAACAACATTGCATCTTCCTCTTCCTCGTCCTCCTCGTCGTCGTCCTCCTCCTCCTCATTATTATTATTATTATTATTATTATTATTATCATTATTATTATTATTATTGCTACGTCAAGCGTTTTACTATTTATAACATTCACTTTGAAAATGCCATGCTTTTAGTTCTAAAACTAGTATTTTTTTCTAGCTCGTTTCTGAAAATTTCTAGAGATTTACCATTCCTTTCTGCACTATGCATATATATTCTAAAGTTTTCTAATACACAGTGGTGGGGTCTATAATTTTTCTAATACATAGTGGTGGGGTCTATACATTTTTCTAATACATAGTGGTGGGATCTATTCATTTTTCTAATACATAGTGGTGGGGTCTATACATTTTTCTAATACATAGTGGTGGGGTCTATACATTTTTCTAATACATAGTGTTGGTGTCTGTATAGTTTGATTATTTATTAAGGCTGGTGTGTACGGATGCTTCACGCTTGTGTGTATTTGTATGTGTCACTGTGTGTGAGAGGGAGAGAGAATGAGGACTGAGATATTGCAAGCTATATTACTTTGGTTTTGTTCCTTTTATTTGTTTATTCCTAATGATCTCTGAAAACCTATATACGTGCCTGTTTGTGAATAATTTAAAACTTTGCCAGAGCTACATGTTGTCCCGAACATCTCGGATCGCTGACTCAGAACGCTCGAGATCTCGCGAGACTTGTATGAATTAATGCACATTTTATTTATTTGCAGTTATCAGAATCCTATAAATATATGCATCTTATAAATGTCTTGCATTCGATTAAATTAAATATTAATATTGTTATTTGCTGTAGTTGTTGCTGCTTGCATGCTGGACTCTCATTCTGATGTGGTAGTGGTGGATTAAATTAAATAGAACTGCTTATACAAACTTCTTTAAATGTTCGTTTCTGTCACTATGTAGGCGCGTGCCTGCATGTGAGTGTTTGTCTGTGCATGTGTGTGTGCCAGCATGTGCGCGCTAGTGTATATGTGCATACGAGCACGTGAGTGTGTGTGCGTGCGGTTGTATGTGTGCGTGTGTGTGTGTGTGTGTGTGTGTATGCGTGTGCGAGTGTGCACACGTTTCAACGGAGAGATAACTATGCCAGTCAATAAATGTGTTTGCCTGAACCTGTCTCTTCCCGCCTATGTCTTAATCTTTCAAACAATGGTTTGTTTCTGTTTGTGTGTCCTGGCTTACCTTACAGTTCTGTGTCCTGGCTTATCTTACAGTTCTGTGTCCTGGCTTATCTCACAGTTCTGTGTCCCGGCTTATCTTACAGTTCTGTGTTCTGGCTTATCTTACAGTTCTGTGTCTGGTTTTTCTAACAGTTCTGTGTCCTGGCTTATCTTACAGTCCTGTGTGTCCTGGCTTATCTTACCGTTCTGTGTCCTGGCTTATCTTACAGTTCTATGTCCTGACTTATCTTACAGTTCTGTGTCCTGGCTTATCTCACAGTTCTGTGTCCTGGCTTATCTTACAGTTCTGTGTCCTGACTTATCTCACAGTTCTCTGTGCTGGCTTATCTCACAATTCTGGGTGCTGGCTTATCTTACAGTTCTGTGAGCTGGCTTATCTCACAGTTCTGTGAGCTGGCTTATCTCACATCTGTGTGCTGGCTTTTCTTACAGTTCTGTGTGCTGGCTCATCTTACAGTTCTACTTCCGACACATCAGTTCAAAACAACTAACTTCAGGTTTCTCCATTAAATGTCATTCGAGATGCTCACCTCTTATTTCTTGTCTTTCTTCTTCAGACATCTCGAACTCTTGGCCATATCTTCAGAAATAAATGTATAGATAAGTGCATAGCTTTAAACTTTATTCAGTGGCATTTCGTGCCCAGGAAACCTACCTTAGCTGCCTTGGAGCGCATTGTAACTGTCGAAGTTTGCTTATCACATGAGGAAATATTGCTGTCTGGATTCTTATGGATTTTTTAAAAAAAAATAGGATCCCTGTTTCTCCGACAGAATCGTTCTGTTCTTAAGGACGAGTACCCTTATATAAAATGACGTTATCGCACTCCCCCCCCCCCCCCAAGCTACGTCACCTTTCACACGTCATCTAAATTCTTAGTGTACCTGGAAAGGTTGACAAGATGATGACGACGATAATGTGATGATGATGATGATGATGATGATGATGATGATGATGATGATGATGATGATAATGATGATGATGATGATGGAATGTCCTTGAGAAGACTACTATAAATGTCTAGAGAGCATTCTAAATTCAGGAGGGCCTGCGAGCAAATACCATTTTTTTTTAAATGAGCAAACGTTTCTTTTGTTAATCGTGCTTGAAGACAATTCACATTTCATGTGAGATTTGAGGCTCTGTACTTGACCCGCATCACTGATAGTCCGAAAGCACGTGTGAGTGATTAGAATCAAATTGTGAGGAAGGCAGGGAGAAATAAGTGTTACAATTTACCTTGATCTTGTGTTGAGGTACTTTCCGACTGTCTCTCCGAACTATATTTCCATGAAGTGATTTAATGGGGTGATTTAATGAGGTGATTTAATGGGGTGACTTAATGAAGTGATTTAATGAGGTGATTTAATGAAGTGACTTAATGAAGTGATTTAATGAGGTGATTTAATGAGGTGACTTAATGAGGTAGAAACATGTACTATAAGTTCTCCAGCTGAAATGTCTACCAAGAAAATAACATTGATGAGATGACCAAAGTTCTCGGAATTAAAGTGTACCAGCTAAAGACTCAGATATCTATTCCCAGTACAGTAATAACTCTTCTTAAGATCTTAGTCATTCGCACATCCAATTGGTCAATCATTCTAATACTTGAATGATGACTATTATCTGATTTTGATTCAAGCAAAAAAAAAAAGTAAAACAAAACATCTCGGCTCCAGCACGCCATTCAGCGTAAACACATTTTGTAGCTAGGAGAAATAGTCTAATAGCTCATTTGGCATGGATTTAAGTCCCTCCTACAAGGGAGTTGGAGATAGTTATAGGAGATGCTTAATGCTGCCATACTTAAAATGGTGGGCTTAACTTATAGTCTGGCAGATGAGATGATAAATCGAGTCTAGTTCGTAGCAGGTCAAACAACATCAAAATCTTTAGTCAGCCGATAATCGGCAAAGAAAAATTTCTCAAAAAATAAAAATATAAATATCCAATAAGCTTTCTGTCGTCTTTAAGATAGATAGAGTGACTGGCACGCCACTTAGTTAATGAAAAGGACTATTATTATTAATTAATCTTTCATAACTAATCACAAGTGATGAGAATCTTAATTTATTTTTTAATGATCCTCCACCAGACACCACTCGTCTCTCTAACTTGGCGGATATTTTTAGCACTCTAAACGTTTTCTCTATTCCACAACATAAAACAACATTTGCAGTCACATAATGTTTCCGTGAGTAGAAAACTTCTTACTAAAGAAGAAGACAAATCCGACTTTAATCTATATTTAGCCAGCCCCCATCCACCCACTTTCTTCTCCAACAAAAGATTATCAATATCAATATGTGTAAGAAAATCAATAAATTTAACAATAAATTTATTCAGAAAATTTAACAATAAGTTTATTGAAATGAACAATCAAATTCATGACAATTACAATGAAATAGAATACTTGACATCAATATTGTACGAACTCACATTCAGATAAAATTAGGTTACACAGTCTCTCTATATAAGGAAGTTACAGTTCAACTATAGAGTCAATACAAATCATAGATTAGTCCTATCAGAGAATAGAAATAGAGGTAGATTAATATAATCTTTTACATGACTTGGATTAATTACTGCTTTGTCAGTCTAGAGTCAAGGTACCAACAACACTAAATTCCTTTCCCAGCCTGTATCTCGCCCTACGACTCAAATCTGTGTGAACGTGTTTTTGAATTTTTAAACAATGTTGACCTGGATGAATATTTCAATTTACTCATCGATTATGGCATCGAATAAAAATATCTAATAAAAAATATACCTAAGCAATCAGCAATCTAAATATTATTTCACTGACTGTGTACATTATGAACTGCTCCTTTGTAACATTATCTCAACGTATTAATGTCTGTTCACAGGCAGTCATTTGCTGACTGTTTTGAAACCACTGTGAGAATGGGATGCAAACTCTCCTTTCCGTGTAATGCCTTCTGAACATTCCTATCACATCCATCTTAACCCTTTTACAGTCAACTATGATATGATATGATATTTAGCGTTTTTTTTTAATTGTCTGCCATTTGCTGACGTTTATTCACTCATGAAGGAGAAATTAAAACTAATATCAAGAAAATGAAATTAAGATGTGCCTTAAATTTATGCCTGTACTAGTTTTAGAAAGGTAAAGATGTTATGTCTGTAGAGAAATAAAAATCAGATACAATAGGTTTGTTTCCAGCTGAGTTATATATTTTCTAGTGTGCGGTATTAATAGATTTACATTTATATATTACTGACAATATGATTTGAAAGTTTGAAATATGATAAGAATATTAGATGTATTTCATTTATGCTTCATTTGATTACGTAAAATTGATATTCATAAACAAATATTCAAAAAGAAAATAATACAATTTATAAACACCAGCACACATACAAACACATGCACACACTAATAACATATGCAAAAAATCGCGTATAAAATAAATAATGTAAATAATAAATAATGTGCAGACCGTGTGGCTGACAGTGATTTACTGCAGGGATATGTGAATCACATATACAACATAACGTAGTAGCTTATTTTGCTTCGTTTCACCATGTGACATGAGTTGTGACGTGTTAAAACATCGGCCTACATATGTATCGAACATATATTGGAGGAACGAATGTCGATATACTTCACCTTTAGACGTTAGGAGCAGATCAATACTCGTAGTGAAGGCACATATGCACATGTGTGTGTGTGTGTGTGTATGGGTGTGTAAATACCTTCACTACGGGTGTATTGATCTTATTTAATTGTTTGAGTTTGATTAATTTTCCTGTTTTGTGTTACTATGTTCATTTAGATGCACGGGAACAAATCTTCATGAATATATATATATAATTTCTACTCTAAAATATAAAACATTTTATCATCGAAAGTCCGTTTGAGAGACTGCAATGCAAGTTTGAAAATTTCGAAAGATTGAAGATTATTGCATGGTATGATGAAGGACTAAACTTTAACCTTTAACCTTTGCCATCGACGACAGAATAGTTCTTTCCAATCTGCGAGTGCGAGATTCAAGGACTCGTGATAGCAATGGTAGGCTGACAAAGGGGAGGGGAGGAGGTTTGTGTCCGAAATTACAGTTGCAAACACGGCTAAACAATACTGGCCTTGGGCACTATTGCCCAATTAATACTGCCTTCTGGATGAGCTGGCGATTACTGTGGGAAACTTAATTGAGGTTCCATTATGCAAGATTCTTGGGTGTGACCTCACTCAGTTTGGGACTGTCGCTCCCCATAGGGGATGACTGTCCTTATGAAAAAAAGATTTTTATGTGCAACTGTTAGACAAAAAAATAATATACTCCTTGCACGTGGTGCCATTTTTATTTCATTAATTTCGTTTTTATTTCACTTTTTTTGTTTCGTGTTGGCATTTTATTTCTGCTCTTATTTAATTTGAGTAGTAATTGCTCTCTCTCTACAACGCTCCAAGTGATAGTGGTAGGCGTAATTAGAACAGCTGCCCAAAACACAAGTGTAAGTAAACTGTGTTGTGTCAAAAAAAACACTTGTAAATTGTTTTGCGGGGATGGGGGGGGGGGGGGCAGGAAGCTATGCTTTCTCAATAAAATTATGCAAGGAGAGCTAAATCAAGCAAGTAACACGAGTCACATAACTCCAAGAAAGCAAGAGGGGAGATAACCTCTTTGCCCAAAAAATAAATAAAAAAATTAAATGCCCGTTTCGTCAAAATGTCACCTGTTGTGCTGAAGGCCTTACTTGTGCTACTGACTCACGTGTGTTTCACCACTAACTCCCCCCCCCCCCCCCCGCCCGATAACAGTCGCTCGTTATATGTGATCTCTAGAAGTGTTAATACCCCTTATTGTAACTCTTGGTCTTTGTGACGAATACAAGAAGTCAGTCACGTAGCTTTTAATGTTTTTGTAACGCTCATTAGGTATTAGTTTGCATTCCACATGTCTTATGGGTATCAGGTGTGTAAAGTGTAAATTAGATAGGTATCAGAATATTGTCAGGTTGGTACGTTCTGGGTTTTATGAGTCATAGTTTGACGTGTGCGTCAGGTGGGCTTCAAATTGGTGTACTGTTGGGTTTAGTAGGTTTCAGATGTCAAGGTGTCAATGGGTGTCAGTTGGGTGTCCACTTTATCCATTTATTTTAAAACATTACACAACAATTAGACAATTATAATGTGAACAAGAGATAGTTTGCGAAGCTCTCTTTTATTAAATACACTAAACACACGCGTGTACACGCATACGCGAGCGCGCAAACACACAGTTTTCAAAAATCACTTATTTAATTTCGTTTTTCTGTCCTTTTCTGTGATGTAGAGATATGTTTAATAGCTTATAGTCTATGATGTAGAGATATGTTTAATAGCTTATAGCCTATGATGTAGAGATATGTTTAATAGCTTATAGTCTATGATGTAGAGATATGTTTAATAGCTTATAGTCTATGATGTAGAGATATGTTTAATAGCTTATAGTCTATGATGTAGAGATATGTTTAATAGCTTATAGTCTAAAGGGAACTTGAAGGACCACCTCTGAATAATACTTTGATGCTTTATACTAGACTGTATTTTTTAAATTAAAACTGCAATGAATTTACTGAGCTGGAAATATTTGATGCAAATGATAATGATATTAATGCATATTTTAAAATACTTGTCGTAAAGGTCAGAGATATCCTTTGAAGGGTTAGGAATTATTGAGGCTAGAAGGGCCTCTACATTCGTTACATAATACATGTGAAAGAATGTAATTTTCTTTTCATTCTTCATTTCCCTTTTATCTGTTCCGTTTTGAGTTTGCAGAATATTGAATCTTGCATTGTTCATGTTCATCTGTAGCTTGGAGGAAGACATTTTTGTCTTATATTACGTCACTTGTGATTTAGCTTCCAAGACGTGCTCGATACGGCTCTTGTCATTTCACGTGGAAAGTTGAAAGGGAAAACTTAGATTTAAATTGCGTGTATACACAGTGCGTATGTGTTGCGTTGTGTTTGTCGTGTGCGTGTATGCTAAGATTGAGGTGCTTTTGTTTGTTTTTGGTATCAGTGCGTTTGTATGTTTGATACTGTTGTGTGTGTGTGTGTGTGTGTGTGTGTGTGTGTGTGTGTGTCTATCTGTGTTATGGTATAGGTGTGATATTGATTTGTGACTATACATGTTTGTGTTGTTTAGTATTTATGTTTGAGGTATTGCTGTGTGTGTGTGTGTGTGTGTGTGTGTGTGTGTGTGTGTGTGTGTGTGTGTGTGTGTGTGTGTGTGTGTGTGTTTCTGCATGCACGCAGTATTGGGGTGGGGTGGGTGATGTCGGTGTGATACTGTTGAATGTATATGATATCGGGGGGGGGGGGGTCGTTTCTGGTTCTGTTGCTAACTGATACATGTGATTGTGTAATATGAAGCTATATTTATGACTTTAGAGACAGTCATATCACCTGTTATCGATCTTTTTATAAAACTATTTACTATTTCAAGGCTGTCGATATCGCTCCCGTTCACTTGAGGGCTTGTTTGGGGCACACAATTTAGGTGGCTCTGTGACTGGCAACTTTTCTTACCTACCTAAGAGTACTCATACCCGAAGATCAATCGAGTGATAAGCAGCTGAGAGCAAGTCCTTAATTTCATATTTTAGCTTGTGGGTTTCGTTTCCATGGTGCAGTCTATACTGGTCATTCAGTGACTCTGACCGTACGTCTAAGAGGACACTCTTAAGTCTGGGGAAGGAATCAGTGATCGGTTACCATGACATTAGCTGTTCTTAACAATACTCAAACTAAGGAAATTATCGAGCCATCGGTAGCAGTAGTCTTTCTTAAACACAAAACTCCCAACGTTGGGGGCGGTGGGACCAAGAAGTCAGTTGCACTGTCTTAAAAAATAATTTTTTTTGAAAATGAGGAGCAAAATAAAACCCTACTGAAATTATAAAGAACATACCAGAAAGAAATATAAAAATTATTTATTGAAGAAAAAAGTGTTACAATTGTTCTTGATTTGAAGAAACTCCTCATCCAAACACTTTTTATGAAAACTTATTAGTTCGGTGAAAACTAAATAAATCACAAACAAAATTAAAACCCTAACAATAACAAGTTTCAGGGTAGAAATTGAATACATATTTGTTCTGGTTTTGAAAATCAGCACCAATAGACAGGAGGAAAATCAGCACCAACACACAGGAGAAAAATCAGCACCAATACACAGGAGAAAAATCAGCACCAATAGACAGGAGAAAAGTCTGCACCAATACACAGGAGAAAAATCAAATCCAATAGACAGGAGAAAAATCAGCGCCAAAAGACAGGAGAAAAATCAGCGCCAAAAGACAGGAGAAAAATAAGCATAACATTGCTTTGACTTTGGAAATCTTAATTAGAGCAGATACAAGCAGATTGGGATTGCGTTAGCTTAAACATGTAAAAAATGGAAATATAAACCAACCCTATAGAAGTATGCATTTATGTTCATTGTCGGGGAGGGGTGAAATACCAAAACAAAAATACTAGCTGAGCTGGATTTTAACGCCAAACGTGGTAATTTCTACAGTCGTTGTTCTGGTAAAGGAACCGGAGCCTCAGATTGCTGCTGTTAAAGAAATGGCACACTTCTTATAAACCATGGACGAAGTCAGAGAGTACTGGCTTTAGAGCATGAATGCTCTTTACATTCCTCTGGTGGTAGAATTCGTGGCTTAAGTGTATCAAAACTGTTTACTGCCCTGTGATAAACGTTAATGGCTTAAGTGTATCAAAACTGTTTACTGCCCTGTGATAAACGTTAATGGCTTAAGTGTATCAAAACTGTTTACTTCCCTGTGATAAACGTTAATGGCTTTAGTGTATCAAAATTGCCCTGTGATAAAGGTTAATGGCTTTAGTGTATCAAAACTGTTTACTGCCCTGTGATAAAAGTTAATGGCTTTAGTGTATCAAAACTCTTTACTGCCTTGTGATAAAGGTTAATGGCTTTAGTGTATCAAAACTCTTTACTGCCCTGTGATAAAGGTTAATGGCTTTAGTGTATCAAAACTCTTTACTGCCCTGTAATAAATGTTAATAGCTTTAGTGTATGAAAGTTGTCAACCTCTCCCGAGTCAGATAACTTTAATGTCTCATGACCGTCAAATACACTCTAGGGTCTAGACAGATGTCTCATGGCTAGCAACTGTGCTGTATCTAGCAAAATATACTAGCCTTAATGTCTCATCGTTATAAAATACATTCTAGGCATAGGCAAATCTTATGACTCTAACGTCGCATGGCGTCATCTACTCTCTAGGGTCTAGACAAATGTAGTGGTTTAATGTCTTAATGTCAATTGAGCCATAACTAGCAAAATGTAACGGCTTTAATGCAACATAGCCGTCAACTACTCTCCAGAGTCTAAACAAATGTGGTGGCTTTAATATATCACGGCTCTCAACTTCCCACGAGAGAAATGTGGTGGCTTTAATGTATAACGGCTCTCAACTTCCCACGAGTCAAATGTGGTGGCTTTAATGTATAACGGCTCTCAACTTCCCACGAGTCAAATGTGGTAGCTTTAATGTATCACGGCTCTCAACTTCCCACGAGTCAAATATGGTAGCTTTAGAGTCTCATAGCAGTCAAGGTACTCTCAATAGTCTAGATAGAAGAATTGGCTCTCAGCCTCTCCCTGCCCAAAGGAATTCGCTTTAAACTATATCTTGGTTGTCATCCTCTATACCAAATTTAGTAGCTTAATGTATCATAATTCTCAGCCTATATACTATGTGTAGTGGATATTTGATCTCAGGTATCTCAGTCATTCTTTATCGAAAATAATGGTTTTGAAATTTTAGGTATGTAGTGTATTACAGTATATGCTTTGTATGCTAGAGATATTCTGACTATTTCTTTGAAATCGGACAGTTAATCTGTAACCGTTATCCAGTTAAAGTTGCAGAGAAATCTCTCTCTCTCTCCCTCCCCTTCCTTTGAAATATGTGCGCACAAACAAATGCATAAAACCGCAAACTGCTTTACATGTTATCATCATGGCATTACATTTTTCATTTAAGAAGTAATATCCTATTCCTAGACTCTTGTTCTCGCTGGCGAAATCAGCGACAATTGGAAGCGATATTGATCTTTGAATTTTAAGCCAATAATAGCGCCCGTCCTTACTTCCAATCAATTTCCTTTCGGGTGCTCTCGGTCACACTAGCTCGTTCATCATCTTCCACTCTACACGCCATCTTCGTGTCACAATCTGGTCACGCTTTTCAATTAAATTACACACATTCGTGGCTTGCAGGAAAAAAAACATGACTACATTAAATATGACTTTAAATATTTCTTGTTCAGAAGTAGTCGATTGGAATTCTGTACGTATTCATACTGATTTAAAGATCATGAATAATTTCTTTTTGACAAACATGGTTCTTAATGCTTGTGACTGTTTCTATGTACTCTGTGACTTGGCTATTTATCCACCACGCGGAAGGTTCCTGTACAGCTCAACATCTGTCATTGAAAATTATTTCTTGTGGAGTGGATATGTTTGAGATATGTATCATCCATAAATTGTTTGTATCATATCTCATATCGCAGCGTTTTTATGAGATATCTTTCATTTTGTCACCAAGAAGTGATTTGTGAGAAATGTGTCTTCCTTATGAAATTCCCTTTTTCACAGGTCTTCGTTTAAGTAAGTAGTAATTATACTGGCAAGTCTTCGTTTAAGCAAGTAGTAATTATACTGGCAAGTCTTCGTTTAAGTAAGTAGTTATACTCGCAAGTCTTCGTTTAAGTAAGTAGTTATACTCGCAAGTATTCGTTTAAAATCTAAGGCTGCTGTACAAACACTGAAGATTATATGTCGTTGTACGGGGACAGAAAGAGCCGTCACTCAGAATTTCAAACGGCTGATTATTTAATCTGCATATCACAGATATTCATTGAACATGGCAGACGTAAGAAATTATAAACTCTTGTAGGAATAATAAACATGACTTTAGATTTATTATCATTTATTTAAAATGCAATGATCAATCATCCACGACATCATCAGAAACACGCCTCTGAACCTTTGATGGTGGTAGCAGTTTCATTTGAGTATCCAGATTTGTACAGGTGAGAGTCGCCAGCAAAGTGCTAGCAGCAGGATGGTGATGGTGCATACAATCTGTATTGACAGAACTCAAAGAACTAGTCTGAGAATAGAACTCTGCGGAATTCCATGACAGAAATGTTGTTTGTATTTTAAATGTTAACAGACTTCTTGGTTGACTCGTAGTACTTTTGTGTCTTCCTATAAATGTAATATTTTGTTTTGCGTATGTTAATGCAAATACATGTACGAACATGTTGAATAAAAAAACTATCGAAAATTGTTATGTTTCACTGTTTCTGAGCTTCTTTATTGGGTTCTTTATTTCAAAATGAAAACATGGATGTCCTATTAGTGCTACTTTTAAATAAATTAATAAATTCCATTAATTAAAAATAACTTTTAAATAATACAAATGCAGAAATAGTAAATTGATTTATGATAGACTCAGGCGTGTTGAAATCAATACACTGTGTGCTGGATAGGTGTCCACTACGATTATTTAAATTGCGTTTGTTTATGTCCCTTTTTCTCATTTCTCTCTCTCTCTCTCTCTCTCTCTCTCTCTCTCTCTCTCTCTCTCTCTCTCTCTCTCTCTCTCACTCTTTCTCACTCAAGTATGCGCCTCTCTTTGTTTCTTGCTTTCTCTGCGTTACAACGTCATTACAGAACATTATCTAACTCGTTGCGGTTGGTTTCGGGAAAATGATAATTCTGTGTTGTGCCTTCGATTGCATATGGCGGCAAGCCGATAAGAGCCATAAGACGTCATTACAATGCAGATCAATTCGGAGTGGGTAATTTTGTACTTTTTTGTTTGTTTATTTGGTTTGGGGTGGGTTTTTTTTAAGGAATTGTGTCCACGGCAGCGAGCACTCACTATTGTTGTCTGGACAAAGAAAGCTCCCAGGCTTTTCCCATTCCCATCTGTTGGCATATCTGTAACGTGCACAATACACTAGCTCTATTTCAAGTGTCCGCTTTTACTCTTTTTGTACTATTTTTATTTAATTGACTAGGTAATGTATATAATGTGTGTGTGTAGTATAGTTATAAGATATATTTGTTAATATGTGTAAGTATCAGTGCAGTGTGCCTGTGTGCATTAATGACTGTGTGAATGTTTGTTCAGCGCATGAACGTAACTGTACTGTGCTTTAGTATCAAAATATTTCATCTTTGTAGTGTGAAATCGTTGTCAGTTTATTTAATTATTGCTCTTGTACATACATTAGTATAAACTTTACAGCCATTACAGCAGAATACAATGGCTCTACAAAACATGACCCACCATATTTCACCTTACAGCACATGCAATAGAATACAATGACTCTACAAACATGACCAACTGTATCTCATCTATCAGCCCATAAAACGGAGTGCTGCCACAATGATTCAAGAGTGCTACACATATTAATTAAAATGACGTGTCTTGAAAATGACTTTGTTCATGTTATTTACAAGCTCGAAAGACAGCACTTTCCAGATTGATGGACACTGAACAGTGACGTTTTGAAGTATACTTTGCTTTTGGAATCTGAAAATATGTGTCTGATGGTGAGCGCAATCTTCTTGAAGGAGCGGACACATCTGTGCGATCAGACAGATACTAAGGACTGGAATCAGAGGTACTTAGGATTGCGAAGCTCAGCTCTGAGAAGAAATCTTGTGGTTGTCTTCTGCTGTGGTCAGGTCGCCAGAGAAAGCTTTGGAAAAAATGGGGTGACAGGACTGGTTCTTGGAGTTTTGAAAATAAGTCTAGCTGCAGAATTGTAAACCTCTGAAAGCATCTTCATAAGACATAGTAGTAGACCAGAGAGGAAAGAGACACATAACCAAGTCGAGAGAACATCAGCGAATACACAAGGGTTTTGTAGTATCATCAATGATAAACTTGCGAATAGTGCTCATTCGTCCTAGAAGACGTGCTATTGTACAAATATTCAAGGAGCCTGTTGTTCGAAGAGAAAGTTGCTAAATAAATATCCAGAGTTCTAAGAGGCTGACTAAACATCAGTTCTCTTGCAGAAGTAAGGCTTTCGAAGCTTTTAGACACAGGTTCAAATAGGTTCAAATTTATTATCACTGATTTGAAACTTATTATTCGTCATCCAATATTTAACATCAGAAACACATTTCTTTACCTATTGGATGATGGGAACACTTTTATTTTGGCAGCTTGATTTGTACACATGAGTTTCGTCAGCTTGCATCTTTTATTGCATAATAGTGATGTGGGCGAATGGCAGGCGCTGTCGTGTATACATGATAATAAGAAAAGGTCTGGGATCGGAGCCCTGTGGGACACCATAATATATTGTCTGGACTGGAATCAATTTACAATTTACTGACACAATTTATTTTTGTTTTATTTAGACAGAGGATTTGAGCCAAGACATTTTGACAACAACAGTTCTGCCTCCATCAAATAAATTGGCCTTTGTAGCAGAGTCACGTGTTGCAACTGCATTTAAAAAACAACAACAAGGAATGTATGTCGATGACACATGTCTTCCGAGAAGAACAAATTGAAATAACACGTACTTGTCGTTCTATCAATGTGTGTGTGTGTGTGTGTGTGTGTGTGTGTGTGTGTGTGTGTGTGTGTGTGTGTGTGTGTGTGTGTGTGTGTGAGAGTGTGTGTGTGTGGATGGATGAGGTTGGTGGATATATAGACATGTTCAAATGTGATTGTGGGTAAATTAACTTTAAAAAAAAAAAAAAGTTAAAATCTGTGAAAAGAAAATGTCACATATATACGCATATAATTGCAATAATAACTAAACCACAGAAGACATTATATATTTTTGTTTACTACAATTTAGCTCATGTCTAATGTGCAGAAAGTTTATGTAGGTTAAATGTTTTCAATTTTCTTTTTTTTAAATTTGTATCTATTTTAATGTTTTTTTAAATATTTGAATAGCTCCGAAAAACTCGTCGACTTGCGGCCACTGCGTCTGCGTAAATATTGGCACATCAAACAATTCTGCGCCGACATATTGGATAAGGCGCCACGTTTGTTAATTCAAAATGCATTTGCTTACTTTGAAGACAAGTGAAGTGACTTTTTCACAGAGCAATGGACGGATACATCCAACAGATAAATAAGCTACAGACGATCTACTCTGTTCTATGTCAGACCACACACACACATACACAGACACACACACACACATACACAGACACACACACACAGAGACACAGACACACACACACAGACACAGAGGCGCGCACACACACATAGAGGCACACACACAAACACACACACACACTCACACACACATATACACACAGAGGCACACTACCTTTCACCTTAACTTTATTAAAAATGAATACAACAGGACTCAAGGACTCGAGCGAAATTTATTTCGGATTCGTATTTATAGTATAGATTCATGATTTCTATCGCCATCGTGGCGTGTTTGAATGTGTATTTACTGTTATTGCTAGCTAGTCAAACTGTTATCTTAACATATCTTTTAGGGTGGTTAGGTGTAAAATATCAGTCTAAGCTTTAAAGTTTGAATTGAAAAGTGATATTCTCATGAAAAACATACTGATATGTTCATTAGACAGTCTAACCAAATTTTGTATTAAACCAAACACGTCTTGTGGTAGGAGTTTGTGAGGGAGTTGGAAGGAGTTTGCGAAGGAGTTGAAACTAATAATGTGGGAGAAAGAGGGTCAAAGTATGACGTGATGGGTCAAGGTAGGCAGAGTAAAAAATGGAGGAAACAGTAAATGCGAAGTAGAGACGTTGCAGAAAAATAATATCACACACACACACACACTCTCACACACGCACACACACACACACGCACACTCTCACACGCATAGTTATACATCTGCCTATGCACAAATAGAGTTAAATTATTTTTTAAAATATAATAAATGAGAACATGCAAAGTCATGACAGGCTTTCGTTAACACCCTCGACATCAACGCCGGTCGCCCGTCATCACAAGCTCCTGATAAATTATCCCTGACCTACAATTGACATCAACCGTGTCACGACCCAAAGTGCAACTGACATCACATCAAAAGAAGTTGACATGCTTATTAAAAACCAAACTCCCTTTGAATTTTCGAATAGAAAATAAAATTGGTTTTTCCAACAGGCAGCGTCTTGCAAGACCATCCGTTACGTAAAATGTTTATTTCGAGGGGAATGGTTGGCAAGACTTCGTCTTTGAGGGCGTGTGAAAGAAGCCCGTTATCTTCCGTGCTATGACCGTTTACTTTTAGCCGATAAACCGACCTCCTATTGTGTGACGTGCGCCATCACCGTGCAAAACACTTGCGGAACATTCACTCCTATATCGGTCCCAGCGATTCCGTTACAATAATGACCGCGCAGGAACTAGATGGAACAAAGGGGGATTATCCCATCCGGGCAGGACTGAGTATCGCATTGCGTGTCACCGTTCAGATATTGTCACGCGCGTGTGTAAACAGTATCACGACAGGCATTTATTAAGTTACTTACCAGTCAGCGCCACTGCTGTCTGCTGCGCGATGACATTCGTCAATGTCTGACGCTCACAAAGTTGTCCGTCCCTGCCTACCCGTAGTTTTCAGTGTAGAGGAATTCTTCTTGCTACGTGACCTGATTTCTGGGATGACAAATGTATTTCCGGGTCGTTTGCTTTGCATCATCTGGTAACTGGATAGAGTTGAGTGAATTAAATTACTGCGTGCAAATTATGTAGCGTCCGTAGGTGAAGATTAGATCAGATTTCGTGCAGAGTTCGTTAAGTTAGCGACGAGCAGTTGGATTTCATGCAGAGTTCGTTAATTTAGCAAAGAGAAGATCAGAGTTCGTGTAGAATTCATTAAGTTAGCGATTAATAGATTGGATTTCATGCAGAGTTCGTTAAGTTAACGATTAACAGATTGGATTTCACGCAGATTTCGTTATGTTAGCGATTAACAGATTCAATTTCGTGCAGAGTTCGTTATATTAGCGAATAACAGAATGGATTTCATGCAGAGTTCGTTAAGTTAGTGAAGAGCAGATCAGATTTCATGTAGAAATCTTTAAGTTAGCGAATAATAGATTGGATTTCATGCAGAGTTCGTTATGTTAGCGAATAACATAATAAATTTCATGCAGAGTTCGTTAAGTTAGCGATTAACAGACTGGATTTCAAGCAGAGTTCGTTAAATTAGCGGGAAAGATGGATTGGATTAGTACAGAGTATATTAAGTTAGTAGATTTATATTGAATAGATTAGTTTTACTGGTTGGAGAGAAAATTAGAGGAGAGGAGATTATATTAATATAGTGCACATTATTGAAGAATTCATTAGGTTTCTATAGAAGAGAATTAAATGAGAGGTGACAATAAATTAGACTACAATGGATAATACTTCAATTCAAATTTGTTTAAATAAAATTAATGTAGACAATACATAATAAATAGAATAAAAATATATGTCAAAGTCCTTTTGCATTTCTATTTCTTTATTTGTAAATGAAAATCTTCACTTTCTATTTTAATTTTGCACATAGATTCATGATTTGTGCAATTGTCTTATCTTTCTTTATCATGTGAATTACATAGTATGTGTGATTATTTGTCTTTTGTCTGATTAATTAAGTAGTCTTTCAGATTATTTCTGTCTTTGTCTGATTAATTAAGCAGTCTTTCAGATTATTTCTGTCTTTGATTTCTACTCTCTGATAAACTATCCTATGATTTATATTGATATTACTGTTGAATTTTATTTTAAGTAGAAGATTGTGATTTATAGAAATTATTCGATTGTGGTTTCATGGAAATAATTGATTTCAAGTAATCTATTTCATTGTTTTGTCATATGTATATTTGGTTGTTGATTTAATAAATTTATTGACATTCTTATATTTATTGATAACCTTATGTTGGAAAAGAAACTGGATAGATAGGGGCTTACTAAACATAGAATAAAGATGGATTTGTCTTATCTTTTAATAAGACGTTTTCCACCCATGGAAAGATTGTATGACGGTAAATGTCTAAATGTTGTGGAAAAAAGAAAACGTTTACAGCACCCGCATACCCGCCAAGTGAGAGAGAAATCAGCGGTGTCTGCTGGAGAAGTATTACTAACATAAATTAAGATTCTTATCACTTGTAATTAGTTAGGAATGATTAATTAATAAATAATAATCATAGTCATTAACTAAGTAGCGTTGATGTCACACTGTCTGATTATTTGTGTCTTTAGTCTGATTAATTAAGTAGCCTGTCTAATTACCTATGTCTTAAGTAGCACAATGACAATCAGTTATTACAAAGGCCTTAAACAATGAAATGATGAAGCCTTTTGGCGAATTATAAACTTTTTATTTGCACACAGAGCTGCTTCAATGCTATGTAAAGAGTTTCATTACATTACTGTGCGACTGCAAGAAAAATTAAGTAATTCAATAATAACGTTTGCGTGAGTAAGCAAAATTAGGTACATGTAATTCAATAAAAACGGTTGCGTCTGTAAGCAAAATTAGGTAATTCAATAATAACGTTTGCGTCTGTAAGCAAAGTTAGGTAATTCAATAATAACGTTTGCGTCTGTAAGCAAAGTTAGGTAATTCAATAATAAGGTTTGCGTCTGTAAGCAAAGTTAGGTAATTCAATAATAAGGTTTGCGTCTGTAAGCAAAGTTAGGTAATTCAATAATAACGTTTGCGTCTGTAAGCAAAGTTAGGTAATTCAATAATAACGTTTGCGTCTGTAAGCAAAGTTAGGTAATTTAATAATAAGTTTTGAACGTATCTACTCGATATAGATAACTTGACATGAAGGAAAAATCTATGGGTGCATTCACAACGTAATGTCTGGAAAATTCAGCAATAAACCCACAGATAAAATACATTAAAAATATTATTACAAATAAGAAGACTATAGATGAAATGTGCAAAGCAAATGTTATTACCAAGAGGAAAAAAAATAGTTTCTGACATTCAGAAGAAAGGTCAAATAGAAAATATAGGCATGATCTTTGACTATGGCAGGAGCACGTAACTCACATGCATTGTTTACAACATGAAAATGAAGTGGCATTTTACTTTGTGTAACAGATATTTTCTCTGCTATGAAGTGCCACTTGAAATTGAAGATTTACATTACCTTCCCACTCATAATATATCGCCCTTCTTGATGCAGCCTGGGTCAACCATAGAGCTGCCCTTCCACAAGCTCTCCCTATCCAGTGCTAGCTGTAGTATTAAACATATATGCATCACAGGTAACACTGACATACACCACCAGTCCCCAAATCTATGAGATATCCTACTAGCTGAAAAAGTGCTAATTACAAAATTTAATAACTTTATAATATGAGCGCTTGTCTAACCCGTAGGGATGCAATGCATTGAAAAATTTCAGAATGATTTTTAGAAATGACTTTACAAAGCTTTGACTTTCACCTCTTACACACTAGAATTTCCGACCTTTTAGTTTCAATCATCAGGTACTTCACCATTGATCAGTCATGACGTATGCTTCGGTAGAATCTCTGCTGTCAATCAGTCTCACTCACTCACTGTCAATCAGTAAAGCTTGTCTGAACCTTAGCTAATCTGCCCTGGGGTGAGGAGTGTATCTATGGTTTGAAAGGCATTGTACTGTTGAGACCTGAATTCTTTCAGCAGAGACAATAATTTTTGAGAGTTATTTCCCATTCATTTGAGGGATAAATAAAAATATATATTACTATCGCTCTTAGCATGCATTGCACGGTTTACGGCTTCATACACAAGTTAGCTGCAAAACACTAAATAGCAAGAAAGAAATACACTGCAGCCATTATTGTAACATTTCATAGGATAAAAATAGTGAAATATTGTTATTGCCACACTATATAACATTTTATATCATATCACACGATTGTGCATGACTTCATTTTATTCAGTTCTTATGTTGACCCCTCCCTTTTCCCCCACACCCCCCTCACCCAGCGCGAAAGCGGCGGAAGCCGGAAGCGCCCCCTACACTCCATCCATCTTCTTATGTTGCTACTTTATTTTACTTTATTTTATGACTCTATACTATGTCACATTTTCTTATAATGTCTATATCGCAACGAAATATTGGACTATATGGCTTTACTTTAGATTTATACAAATTGGAGTAGTTGGGTAGAATGACAAATGGAAGATTCGTGTAGTGAAAAGAGAGCAAGAATTGAAGTGTATAAACAATTATGTATTTACGTTGTAACTAAGTATCGTCACTGTACCGTAGTGCACAAGTCCTTAATAAGCCAGTCATGATTACTTCAATGCTGGATTATATGCCCTTGCCAAGAGACACATTCTTTTACGTTGTGATGCGTATGTAAATATGATACAGTTTTTTTTTTTTTTTGACAGACAATTGTTATCGCAAAAACGAACTACTAGGAAATAAGAGCTGTAAGAATGAGTAAACAAAACTATGGATTGGTATAGTGTTATATCATGTTCATGTAGGTCCTTATTCTTCTTACAACGGCATACAACGGTATGACGCGTGAGAGAGGTGTTATTTGTTCATAGTGCACTGCGAAACACTGGTACGAGCAATCTATAAAAGTGTACTTACAGATACGTACACATGCGCATCTCTGTTTTCCACTCTCACTTTACCTTTCAATCTTTCACTTTCATTTTTTCCCTCCCTCCATCCCTATTTCTCTCTCTCTCTCTCTCTCTCTCTCACACACACACACACACACACACACACACACACACACACACACTATCTTTATCGATCTGTTTCCCTTTCACTCTCTCGCTACTTTCCCTTCTCTCTTTCTCAGTGTTTATCTTCTCCCCTTTTCTTTTTTTACTGTCTCTCCTTCTCCATTCTTTCTCGTTTCTCTCTTATCTCTCCCTCATTTCTTCTTCTTTAGTCTTTAATTATCTCTTTTCTTTCATTCTTTCACATTTTCACATTGTCTCTCATTTTTTCGTATCAATCCCACATTATCGACCTCGCTTTAGCAATTTATCGTATTTATCGTATTAATCTCACCTTATTTATCACACATTATCATTCTCGTCTTATCAGTATCACCTTATCAATATCGCCTTATCACTCTTCTCTTTATCAGTCTTACCTTATCAATCTCACCTTATCAGTCTCATCTTATCAATCTTACCTTATCAATATCGCCTTAACATTCTTCTCTTTATCAGTCTTACCTTATTAATCTCACCATATCAATATCGCCTTATCATTCTCCTCTTAATCTCGCCATATCAGTCTCACCGTATCAATCTCACCTTATCAATCTCGCCTTATTAGTTTAACCTTATCAATCTCGCCTTATCAAGGTCACTTTATCAGTTCGTAATCGTTTGCTCATCTAACAGCAAACAGCAGATTATTTTTTTTACCGAAAGTTCCGTAAACGTCTTGGTATTAGGAAGTGTAAACAAATTTAATTTCACTTCAAAAACGTTCCCTTATCTCGAGGGTTAAATTTGTTTACTAAATTCATTGCCGTCATCTTTGTTTCCATGCTGCTGCGTTCCTTTTGCCCTTCTCCCACCCTCTTCCCACCCACCCACCCCAAACCAAACGTCCTAACAGACAGTTCGATAGTCGTGTACTGCTGACAGTGTGAAAACATTAGGTTGCAACACGACTGCGTACGTTTGTTTTAACTCAGGTCAGCGAAGCGTAACCGCCACTTGTTTCTATATAAGAAGTCGATATCTGAATTATGTCTTTCTCGCGACAATCTATTTTTCATGGCGGCATGGCGTGGTGGGATAAGTGCAATTCGATCATTAGCGCAAAGTGCAATCAGCTGAAAAGTTTACTTTCATTGAAATTTAATTTTAGGTCACGTGCAAATGATTTTCAAAAGTCGCATACTTATACATTCATATTAAATAATTTGTTATTTCGGCATCAGACGTTGTGACTCCAGACTGGAGAAGTTTGGAGAGGTGGGAAATACTTGTCCTTTCGCGTAATTTCAGTTAAATTGAGTATGATGAATGTGTGTGGTGGTTGCAATATACATGCTGGTTTCGTGTTTTGCACCTACAGCTTCTTTTTGCTGACCAGACACATTGTCACGTGTCCTGTTATGTTTAGCGACCTATAGCTTCTTTTTGCTGACCAGACACATTGTCACGTGTCCTGTTATGTTTAATGATCCTGTCACTATATTAGATTCCCAAATATATATTAGGTTATCGATTCTCTTCTAATACTAGCTACAGCCGGACGGCCTAACATATCTTCCACGAATATGCCAAAGATTCAGACTATTACTCAAATGACATACCGACAGATAAATCAGCTGACCTGCCCAAGCTTTTAACGTTATCTCCCCCTTCATATTAGTTATCATTATATATTATTTCTCTGGCTCAGCCCCCATAACAGCTTCTATTAGTCAAAGATTACAGCAAATTATGTAATTATGTAACATAGGTGAAGATAACAAAGTAAAATTTAATAAAAATAATTGTAGTAAAAAGACATCAATTTCATTTGCGGAAAATATGAAAGTTCGTCTATCCCGCCCTACCCGATTATTCGTATTCGACTGATCAGTTCATTTGGAGAGTTGGTCAGACTCCATTGTCTTTGTCAGTACAGTACTAGATTGACGTTTGGTCAGACTCCATTGTCTTTGTCAGTATAGTACTAGATTGACGTTTGGTCAGACTCCATTGTCTTTGTCAGTACAGTACTAGATTGACGTTTGGTCAGACTCCATTTTCGTGGTCAGTACAGAACGAGTACTAGCAAAGAAAAATGCCCTTTGAAAAAATAGTCAGTGCACGAGAGTTCATATTCAAGTGCATGTTTAATGTTTCTCTAAGGAGATTTTAACTTGCAAGATGCGCTTGTCAAATGTGATTAGTCAAAGCCAGCTAGAACAACAAATGCTGAATTTGTCTTCATGATGATGACTGTTTTGTTCGTCACGTTAAGGCACTGTTGCCTAGACACGAGCGTATGAACGAAGCGGTAGTTAGTAAAACAGCACATGCTACTCTCTACTTTGTATCTCTGAAGGTTTTCAGGCTTTGCCCTCTCTGGAAGGATTTCAGATTCGATATTTCCATTTGACCATGGATCATAAATGTTTCCTAAATGAATAATGTCAAAAGAGTCATCTACATTATGAGAAGTGCGCCTTTAAAAATTGACCCTTTTTTCGGAAGACAAGTTTGACGTTCAGTAAGAGTTTCTTTCTCCTTTGTCATATCAAATATATCGTCAGTTTCGTTCCTCATACATAATAGCTCAAGTGTACAATTCTCATGATTATCACATATGTGCATAGCCATAATTTCACTTTTACACTTTTTGAAATTAAAAGCATTGAGCCATTATGATTTCTGGGCAGAGTAGTTGTTTGAAAAACATTAGTTGAGCCCGTGGTTGTAAATACTCACGCATTGCTGTCAGGCCAAGGTTGTAAATATTTATGCATTGCTGTCAGGCCAAGGTTGTAAATATTCATGCATTGTTGTCAGGCCGAGGTTGTAAATATTCATGCATTGCTGTCAGGTCAAGGTTGTAAATACGTATGCATTGATGACAGACCGTGATTGTAAATACGTATGCATTGATGACAGGCCGTGAGATAAATAAAAGGAACGAAATGTTATTTGCTTACAAGTCTCAATTTGCAAGACCGAAATCCAGTATTGTTGCATGCCTTCCAGACCTAAGTCAGTATACGCTGACAAATAATATATCAGGCAGTACTTACTATGACGTCATTGGAGATTAAAGAGCATCCGACTGTATGGATTAAAAATCGATTTCGTCATTTAAAGTGCTTACTATGACGTCATTGGAGATTAAAGAGCATCCGACTGTATATGGATTAAAAAATCGATTTCGTCATTTAAAGTGCGCGGAATATTTTTCTAAAGCAAGGGCGATCCGCAGCAATTTTGATTTGCAGTATGTAGTTGGTAATTACTTAATATTACATGTTAATTAACTGAGTTACCCCACCCCCCTGCCTACCGTTCGAGTAACCATGCTGTGTTGCTCAATACGTTAGGCGTGTATCCGATAATCAGTTGTTAGAGTTTGATGGACCTTCCTTGTGAAGACTGCACACACGTCTTACTGTGGTAATGTCACAGTGTAATCACCTCATAAGCATTAAGATAAGGTCTGGGTTAAGCAAGTCCAGCATATTGTCGCAGCTTGGCAATGGATTTACTGTTATGTTTTGAACTGGAGCTATCAGAAAAGAAGAAAGAAAGAAATATTATCAAACTCGAAATTCAAGATGACGTTAGAGCCCTACATAGGTGACATTATGGGCTTGTCTCTCTTCATCTTAGGGTAAGGCGCTGTACCGGTCATTAATCTCATTATGTAAAAAGAATCAGCGGTGGATGCATTCAATAACTGCGTACACAAGTAATTGGAAACAAGCCTGGTTATAAATAATATATATGCATTTATTTTATGTTTACTGCTGAGTGAAAGCCTTATATATTTTTGTTAAAAGTTGGCCGTGTTCACTGCAGGGAGGAAAGGCTACCAGTCGTACGCAGATTTATATATATATTTCTTGTTTTTTCTTTTTGGTGGGAGGGGCCTTTGTTACTGTTGACATAACACTGAGAATATTCGCCTAACTACATATACATAGCATAGAGAGCAAAACACTCGTACGTCTTGTTAATACTATTTTCCATCCCTCTTATCTCCCCTAATGTCATGCCTTTCTAGCCAAAGGTGATTTTAACGACTCAAGTCTGACCGATATATGTTATCCATTTGAACATTTATAAACACGTGCTCGACAATCCAAAATCAAAAGTGGAAATCGTCTTTTGGCTTGCTCATTTCAAACTGAAATTAAAACCAAAATAATAATAACTGTCAGCGAAAACATAGTCAAGAGTTGCACACCCTGATTCGCATATGACAAGCGTTAGTAGTAACACTAAAAAAGGCGGAAGTAGGTGTCACTGTCGGAGCGGTTCACGAGATTGGTCAATGTGGAGGCAAAAAAACATTTGAAATTTTGTATCTCTACATTCTACAATGTAACGTAAGAGTAATGAAACAATCGAACAAAGTAAATTCACAGTAATTGTAGTAAACTACTACATTCACACGACCGTTGTTTGGCGACTGTGCCTTTAAATTCTAATATGCTTGGAGTCAAAAACTGGCGATTTTATTTGTTAAGTTTGCAGACCGTTACTGTGAATGTGTTTAAATGGCGATATTCTTGATGCAGATATTCCTAGCAAATAAAGTTTCCAATCCACCAACCTCAGGGAATTTCATGCACACGTATCAAAAAAATACATAAACTCAGATGTGTAATCATTGCGATTTATAACAATATACAAAATAAGAACCATCATTTCATGAATAATTAAGTGCTTAATTTATATTTTACACTTTAAGAACTAAATGCAATAAATTTCCTTCAGTTTAACTTTGGCTGTATGGAAATAATCTACGGCAGGTGACAGACATTTTTACAATAAAATTTTCTGAACTTGAAACCGTAGTTACAAAAAAATTTTAAGTAATTTAAATTGAGCCATTAAAGCTGATGGGGGTGCGGGTACTTGATTTTGGGATATGAAAGCTGTTCTTATACAAATGTCATGATTTCTGGGCGTGGTATTTGGATGTGATGAGGAGCCATTTATTGTTTACACAACTCAAGAGCAGAGCACCTAGTCCAAACCCCACAGATCCTGCGGAGAAGAGAGGCCTACTAATAAGGCCTGGAATGTAAAGCGGAAGTGGATTGTGGGGTTTCTGATCAACGAAGTTTAACGGCACGCGTTTCGGTATAACAGTCAATGCATATATTAAGTTTATGAAAGCGAATTTCTCATTTACAACGTATATTGTTAATAGAGCGTCAAAGTACACCACGTGCACGGGCCGGTCGATTGAAAAAAAAGGGTTGCTTTTGTTGTGTATTACTTTAAAGTAGTGTGCAACAAAATTATTTTATTATGAGATATATCGAGTGATTTTCCTTTTTATTGATTGACTGTTTACATGATAAACCAGCTAACCTAACACATGTTTCAAGTTGCTTTGCTGTTATATGCCAGTCCTGCAGGAATTCAGCTGCTAACAGCCGCTCAAAGTTATTGTACCTATTAATTCAAATTACTACAATCTAAATTTCTCTTCGATGTCTTGTAATAATATCTAATGAAATTACACTTAAAAGTATTTAACCGGTATAATAACCTTCATATTCAAATACATTTTATGCTTTAAAATGGATATCATTTGCAAAATCGTGACTGGATCCTGCAATGTGCGCTGGACGACTTTGATTCTAAAAGAAAACATGCTGTTAATCTGTCTTAATGAAGACCACACAATACTATATATAGCAGAATATAGAACAGTTTCAAACTTGAATATTTCATTGTACCTTTATTAGAAAGGTGTGGCATTTGCATGCAGTCTGCCTTCACTTCTTATGTGGTGCACTGAATAGAATATTTTATAGAATTAATTTTTATACTTATGTAATCGTACAATAATATAGATTAAAAGAAACATTTTTTTCAACACAAACCCTTTATTTAAAACTGCCCTTAGCAGAACAAAGTAATGTACTTTATCCATACGAGACAAAGTTTGGAATACAAAATGAAAGAAATGCAGCAAAATGGAGATAGTCAATAGGGTGAATAAAACTGAAATATTATACATAATTCCACTTATTGAAGAAATATTTCTCTTGCAGAAAAAACAGTGACAGTTTAGGAATGTATGCTTATTTAACTTATGGGTACTGAGATTAACAAGATAACATTTTTAGAGGTAAATAAAGTTTATGGTCTAATGTCACTATCAGAAGTTTGGTTATTATCACACGACAGGTATCATCGATTCGGTTATTATCACACGCAAACCTGTTGCTAGCGGAAGTTTGGTTATTATCACACGACAGGTATCATCGGTTTGGTTATTATCACACGCAAACCTGTTGCTAGCGGAAGTTTGGTTATTATCACACGACAGGTATCATCGGTTTGGTTATTATCACACGCAAACCTGTTGCTAGCGGAAGTTTGGTTATTATCATACGCCATGTCGCCATTGGAAGTGCAAGTTATTATCACACACCAACCTGTCCTTATGAGAAGTTCAAGTTATTATCCGCACTTCATCCTGTCCCTATCACAAGTGCAAGTTATTATCACACACCAATCTGTCGCTATCAAAGTTTGCTTAATATCACACGCCAACCTTTCCCTATCGAAAGTTTGGTTAATATCACATGCCAACCCGTCGCTATCCGTCACTATCGGAAGTGCAAGTTATTATCACACGCCATGTCGCTATAGGAAGTGCAAGTTATTATCACACGCCAACCTGTCTCTATTGGAAGTTTAGTTATGACCACACGCTAAGCTGTCCCCTTCTGAAGTGCAATTTATTATCCACACGCCAACATGTCCCTATCACAAGTGCAAGTTATCATCACATGCCAACCTATCCATATGAGAAGTTCAAGTTATTATCCATATGCCAACCTGTACCTATGAGAAGTTATTATCGTGCATTCTGCTATTGATATATTAATATTTGTGTTTTATGTAGAGATGTATTATGTGAGTAGACTATTATTTCTGCAAATTTTGTAACTTAGATACTCATACAGAGTATGCTAAACACTTACATTGTTTTTAGTGAACTGTGCATAAACTAATATGCCGAATTTATTATGCTGTGTGCGTGTATCGGGCTAATAAATAATTAAGTAAATTGAGACTTGAATGTAAGAAAGAATGGAGTTAAAAATGAATAATCTTGAAATTTAGTTATTGTCTCTGATTATATTTTAAAGGAAAAAGCAGCCTTTCCTTGCTTTACCTAAATCTCCTGGTTTGCTGATAAATAAACTTACTACGACCATGGTAGACATGAGAAGTATCTACCCCAGTGTGTAAGTGTAAATAATACACTGCACTCCAACGATGTAATGTGGCAAAGTATGCTGACTACATTGTGGAATATCTAGTAGAAGGTGGTTAGTGGAAATTGCTACAAGACTCAAGTTATTCTGAATATGAATTTGATAAAACCCACACTAAAGGAAGAGTGAATAAAATTATGGATTTCAAAATACCCTAGCAAAAGGTTGAATATGGATGTGGTATGATCTAAGACAACAAAAGAGGTAAGAACCACCCCACCCCACAAATAAACTTAAAATGAAAAATAATTCGTAAAATTAACTTATGTCTGTTTGACATGTTGTCAGGAGAAGCTTGTATTATTTATTGGTTATTTAAATGGCAGTAAACAGCGGTGGCTGTCGCGAAACCTAACTGGATTTAGACATGTAGATATTGATTTCATATGAAAATGTTTAATATAATCTGTGCACTAGTCTAGCACTTCTTATTTATATTTCTGCTTAGTTTCTGAATTTTATTTGCTTCATGTATAACTAATGTATTTATTTTAAATTAAACATTGCGGTGGCCGTCCTGTTGATTTCGCAGTGTGTATTACTGCGTGCAAAAGCTGCTATAGACTGAAGAACAAATGTCAAGAGAATAAAATAAAATCGAAGTCAAATAAACAAAAGCACAGCATAACAGAGAGAGAGAGAGAGAGAGAGAGAGAGAGAGTGAGAGAGAGAGAGAGAGAATGAGAGAGAGAGAATGAGGGAGAGAGAGAGTGTGTGAGAGAGAGAGAGAATGAGAGAGAGAGAATGAGAGAGAGAGAGAGAAAGAGAGAGAGAGAGTGTGAGAGAGAGAGAGAGAATGAGAGAGAGAGAGCTATTGTTGTATTGTTGTCAAAGGCTATTCGAAGATTCTATGAAAGCAAATATTATTTATTAGATCCAAATACAGCATTCTTTCTCTAAGCAATTGTTCCTAAGACATTAGGGCTTGTCAGTAAAGGCCTAAAATGCCCTAAATAGTCAAACAAATAAATCTAGAAATTAAATCTCTCTGACAATAAGGAGTTTTATAATAATTATGTTTTCATTTCTCGGCAGTGAAAGGGTTAAAAATGTAAAAGCTAATTATGCAATAATCTACACATATAAACTGAAAAAATATAGATCATCTAAATCACTGAAATTAAAGTTTAGCTAATTTAGTTAAATCAGCATACAAAACCTACATTATGCATTTTGCATAACCAGTAAGATTAATTAACCCCCAGTCATCCTTAAGCCGGACAATATTGAGGTAAACAAGGCGGATAGGAGAGGGGTTAAATCCCTGTCATCTTCAAACCGGACGATATTGAGGCATACAAGGCAAAAAGGAAACATTTTAAATGTCAGTCTTCTTAAAGCCGGATGATATCGAAGCACATAAGGCAGATAGGAGACATTAAATGCCAGTGTAAGCCGGACGATGTTGAAACACATAAGGCAGATAGGAGACAGATTAAATGCCAGTCTAAGCCGGACGATATTGAGATATACAAAAGTCAGGAAGGAGGCATGATACATGCCAGTCAACCCAAAGCCGGATGATATTGAAGCACACAAGTCAGAAACGGGACGGGGTTAAATGCCATTAAACTGAATGACTGTAGAATGACGTAGTCTGCACTGTAGGCCACAGTGAACAAACCGAAATTGCATAACTCGACTCTGAAAAAAAAGTTAAGTGGAGTCTTGTATCTGTATATATTTTGGCAGTAAAGGTGCGATAAAGTTAAGTTTGTTGGTTAGCATTGGGTTATTTTACGGTTAATTTATATATTATAGGTAATTGTTGGAATAAATGATGTCTTTAGACATAAACGTTCGGTTTTATTTACATGCATATAAAGGTAAATTGAGAAGCATAATTTTTTATAGGTAATCTTGGGGACATTATTGACTATCTATAGGTCAACGTTGGGACAAGTCTGTGTTTTAACAAGGTCAACGTTGGGACGTAGTTATGTGTATTTATGGGTAAACGTTGGGACAAGTTTGTATTTTAACAAGGTCAACGTTGGGACATCATTTTGTGTATTTATGGGTAAACGTTGGGACATAATTTTGTGTATTTATGGGTAAACGTTGGGACATAATTTTGTGTACTTAGGATCAATGTTGCGACATAATCTTGTGTACTTAGGATTAATGTTGGGACATAATCTTGTGTACTTAGGATTAATGTTGGGACATAATTTTGTGTATTTATGGGTAAACGTGGAACATAATTCTGTATATTTCCAATTAAACATGGGACATAATTTTGTGTATTCATGGGTAAACGTGGGACATCATTTTGTGTATTTATGAGCAAACGTTGGGACATCATTTTGTGTATTTAGATAAACGTTGGGACATCATTTTGTGTATTTATGGATAACAATTGGGACATAATTTTGTGTATTTAGATAAACGTTGGGACATCATTTTGTGTATTTATGGATAACAATTGGGACATAATTTTGTGTATTTAGATAAACGTTGGGACATCATTTTGTGTATTTCTGGATAACAACTTGGACATAATTTTGTGTATTTATGAGTAAACGTTGGGACATCATTTTGTGTATTTATGGATAACAATTGGGACATAATTTTGTGTATTTAGATAAACGTTGGGACATCATTTTGTGTATTTCTGGATAACAACTTGGACATAATTTTGTGTATTTATGAGTAAACGTTGGGACATCATTTTGTGTATTTATGGATAACAACTGGGACATAATATTTTGTATTAAAGAATAAATGCTGGGATATAATTTTGTGTTGATGGATTAATGTTGGGGCATACTTCATAGAGTGTGTGTAAACATTGGAAAGGGAATATGTTTAATTCAATATTTTGATTAACTGTACAGATAAATATTTAGACATCATTGTTTGCGTGTCAACTCATATGTGTCCGATACATTACGTAACAGCTGTCATATATTACGTTTTAAACTGTTCTCTATGGAAACATGTCCCCGGCATCACAGACATTTAAAAAAAAAATCTTCTAACTTCCGCCAAATTCACTGCAGTTGAATAAAGTAATTTTTAATTTTAGTATTTCAATAGAGACTTGTTTCCTATCCCAAGCAACAGGCACACCTCGCTGATCTTTGCCTATTTGGCGCATCCACGTTTGCACTCAAATTGAATATTTTAAACTTCCTTCAATCAAGATTCTTACAGTTGAGTTCTCGACGGCCACCTTCCTCCCCCACCCCCTAGTGATGCAAGATTCGCACGTGCTCAATAGAAATACATTATCCTTCTCTTGCCGATGCGCCTGACTCACTTCGAAGCCGTCCAAGCGTGCATGTCATGCGTTTGTGGGATATTGGCAACTTGAAACCCTGTTAAAACATTGCTGTAACAATGCGGATGTTTGTGCGCAAGGACAAACGTTGAGGTTATGTTAAATGCATGTGGGTGTGCGATAGTCCGACACGCTGGTTTTCAGTTGACGTTGTATGAGACGTAGCGAGAGAACCCCTGTGTGTTTTATTATTTTTCATTGATTTATTTCTTTGCGCGCACGTGTGTGTGTGTGTGTGTGTGTGTGTGTGTGTGTGTGTGTGAATGTGCTTCTTGCTTGCTTTGTTTCTCTTGAAGCCCGTTTAGTTATTGTGTTTGCTCTCCTGTCCAGTGCGCCGGCTTGTGGTTGCACTATGAAACATGAATGTGTTGTTTATTGTGTAGGATTTCTCTCCTTTGTAAACAGATAGTTCAAACTTAATGGAGTTCTGAGTTTATTGGGATTTTGTTTTTTTAATATTTGTTTGGTATTTTAAAAAATTAATCCAAAGAAGTTTGGTGCATTCATCGCCATCCTGCTTCTGCATATTGATTACATGCTGTTTTTTTGCGTCATGAAAATCAGGTGTCATATAAATATTTGTTTTTATTCGTTATTCTTTTAGTATAACATCTCTCCTCTACTCCCTTTTATTATACAATTGATATAATGGAGATCTGTGACATTTCTCTTTGAATTTATTTTTATTTGAAGTTATAGTTGAGTGCAATCACCACCACTATTACTAACCTCAAACAACACAAAACGCAATACCCCCTCTCTTTCTCTCTCTCTTTATATTGTAACACCCGAAACGCAAATGGCATAAGCGATAATTAATTATTATACTTTACCCTAAATTTTATTAAACTTTTTCAATTTAATTAAATATTCTTTATTCTGTTTTGAAGATTTTATTGTAAGGATACAAAAATAATCGTTAGAGTATTGATCAAAGGCTGGACAGTCCAGTCTAGCGACAGCTGTGGGTTTTGTGATCGTATTAATTAGCAGACCCCCAGATGTTCGTCTTAGTCATGCATGAGCAGACACAAATCGCCTGCAGCCATGTCAGTTCTTCATTAATAGAAATAAATTCTCTTAAGTAACTGACTCTTAAAATCACAAACCAGAAAGAAGCCGGCATTGTCGCGAGAATTTATAAGTCTTTTAATCTGAAAGATTATCCTTTAAAGAACATATTTAAAAATCTAAACTAAGAGAAACGTCTCGAGGGCTTTATGTCAGCCAGTCAAGCTAATTAGTGTATCCAAGTATATAAACAAGACAAATTTGTGAATGGACACTGTGTGAGAATACATGTCCTGGATTTGTGGTTTGATTCAGTTAACAGCACTTTGGGTATGTTTGGAATAGGTAATACTTTTTTTTATAGAGCTGAACATTTTTTAAAGATCTTATTGTAATTAAACTTTGTTGAGTTAAATTGTATTTTCCATTTTTCAGGAAACCCTTTAACCCGTACATTTGGAAAGAGAAACTTTTCTTGATAAAATTGTGTATAGATTTTTTTCATCTTTGCTACATGGGAAAGTTTTTAACTGTATTTTTTCTCATTTCTTGAGTAATCTAGCAAGTATATACTTTCGCCTATTTCATGTGGTGGGAAAATGTGTTAGTTTATGGGTAAATGTGTTAGTTTATGGGTAAGTGTGTTAGTTTATGGGTAAGTGTGTGATGTATGAGAAAGAGATGAAAGTGTGGGAAGCCAAATTATTTCTTACACATGGACTGACACCTGTGTTAATTATTCTCCAAAAACACTTGCTTCATGCCATGTCATTTTACTCATCAGCTCTGCAACTGGAGTTCATTCTGTGACTTCATTCCAGTCAGTTCTATGATAACGATCTTCAGTCGGAAACCTACCGACGTAGTTTCCAGCTATCTCAACTTAAATGAACTGCTACCTATTCGTCTGGTGTACTTCCAAAGACTGCAACATGCACTTTGCATGTTTTCCAGTTTCACATTTTACGGACACCGTTGCTTAGAGACGTATATAACATGTTTTCCTGTTTCACATTTTACGGACACTATTGCTTAGAGACATATATAACATGTTTTTAAAAATCCTACCATAGTTTAGACGTTTATGTACTTGACGTAACGGTAATGGATGGTTGCTCTGTTGTGACACTAACATCTTTCTTTATTAAATTCGTACGCCAGCCTTGGCTGACTGCCATTGCGTGCCTGGCCAGCATGTTTCTTTGTCTGAGGTGTACAACAGCCAGTTCGTGCACTTTTAATTTTTTTCTATTCTTCTTGCATCCTTTATTAATGACATTGATCTTTAAGAAATCCCTGCCAAGAGCTTTATCCAGTGGAACAAATATAAACAGAAACTGTGGTCATATATAATAAATTATAAAAGACCCGTCTTGAAGTATTTGTAAATCAAATAATGGGCAGAAAAAATATGATGAATAAGTATAATATTTATTCGGAACAACGCTGCTGTGCTGTTGCACTTTCCCTGTGAATACATTTTAATTTTATGATTAATCTGAATGAACAGGAGACAGAAACAGCATGGTAGACAATGTTGACAATCTACTTATAGAATTAATGTTTGTGCAAGAAAGCATTTAACCAATCGATGATCATTACGAAACGAATGGCAAATGACGCGAAGTGGCCTGTAACACAAAGCTACCGATTGGTGGAAGCTTGAATGGACCAGTCTCGCTTTCAGCCGCTTACAATTCTTTGTCAAATATATTTATTGATGCATGCCATAGCAGCAAGTTAACAATAAGAAAAAGCGAATGAAACAATATGTAACTATACTTTCCTCGTTACTTTTGTTACATACCAACATTCTCTCTTCTCGAGAGAACAGTTGGCATTATTGCTGTGCAACATTCTAAATAGCATTGTTATGACCAAAACACGAAATTTATTCTGCAATTATTATTATTGTTTTTGTACAGTCTGTGTACATTTGCGTGTGTGTGTGTGTGTGTGTGTGTGTGTGTGTGTGTGTGTGTGTGTGTGTGTGTGTGTTAACAGAGAAACACTAAGGGCAGCGAACGAGACAAAGAGAGAAAAGCAGGGATAGTGTGAGAGGACAGAGAAAGAAATAAAATCAAATAGAAGTGCAAAGAATGAGAGAGAAAGACAAAAATACAATAAAATAGAAAAAGCGGTGAGAGAGGAACAGAGAAAAAGATTGACAATCAGAGAAGTAGAGAGAGTCCAACAGAGGGAGACAGAGAGAGAGATTACAAGTTGGAGAGAGTGGGAGACAGAAAGAAATTAAGGTGAATAGAGAGGAAATGACGTAGTTAAATACCGAAGGAGATATTTGTAAGTTCTTTATATCGACAGAAAGTGATCTCCTTCCCTCTAAAGTCTGGCTGGTCGTTGCTTTTTCTTTTACTTTTTAAACTCGAGCAACTGCTCCACTTCCTTTACGTTCCTATGAAAAGTAGCTACCGTTCACATAAAGTGTATGTACCGTTCACATAAAGTGTATGTAACGTTCACATGAATTTAGGTAATCTTGCGTGACTTCAACTTTTGTAATATGCTTCATGTTTCTATATGGATTTTTTTCTTTCACACTTGCCCAAATCTTCTCTTGCGTACAGTTGACTGTCCTGAGGAGACAACTCTTATTTCCAAGTGATGCCAGTTCCGGCACTTACTAGGTCACCTCTTGGCTATGTAACTGTCCATTCTTATCACGTTGCATTCTTTGACGTGCAGTTTTAATTTAATTCTTCTCGCTTTCTTCAGTGGTGATATGGCAACAACAAAAATCTGCATCATTGTTTCTTTTTTCTTTTTTCGGCAGTGGTTTTCTACCATCACTCCTACTTCGACAAGACGGGGTGGGGCAGTGTCTGTCCCATCAGTCGGGGTGCGCTCATAATAGCGCTTTAGCAAATTAATGTGGTAGTGCTTGATTGTAACCCTTACTTTAATGCATATTTGGTGATGGGCTATATGCCATTATGTAACACTGTTTATCTAATGTTCTAGATAGGTATCTGGTAACTAGCTGCTTATCCGATTAGCTAGTTAGTTGAAATGTTCTGTTATTAGTGATGAAAAAACCGACTGTTGGTACAGTATTTCTTAATAAAGAACGTGCGTCTCTCCCCCCACCCTCCCCTGTCGACGTTTGAAACTCAGCTGGAAGCAAAATATCTTCTGTAAGCAAATCTTTCTCAAGGTCACTTTGGGCACCACTACTTAGATGCCGCAGCTGTTATTATTTCTGCCTATCAAGAGGACGTGTGTGTGAGTGTGTGTGTGTGTGTGTGTGTGTGTGTGTGTGTGTGTGTGTGTGTGTGTGTGTGTGTGTGTGTGTGTGTGTGTGTACGTGTATATGTGCGCGGGTGTGTGTCAAAGAGTGTTTTTGTGGGTTAATGCGTGTGTGTGTGTGTGTTTGCGTGTTGTGGTGAGCTGTTTGAGTGTTGTAGTGTGTGTATTGAGTGTGTTAAACTATGGATTCATTCCAAAAGCTACGCTAATTGTAGCTGCAACGATTCTTCCTTAGAAAAGTAATGTTGCACGTGATATCCGTGATTTTGCAAACTGTTCTGTCGCTAGGGGGGCGTGGTGCTATTTGTACCATTCAGCGGAGTACCTGTAACTGTACCGTTACTTAGAAATGCACTTGGGAAGCGTATGCGAATTGATTAATTATTTCCTTAAAAGAATCACTTTAGACAAAATTCGCCCCCAAATAACTTACTCACAACCATCTGACCATCTTATTCACAACCAACTGACCACTGCAATCGATTGTTGCTTGATTTCTTGTGCCACCGTGTCACCCACTAGATCCAAAGGTAAGGAGAAGAAGAAGAGTGCACAAAGATAAAAGAAAGAAAGTAAAAGTAAAGACAAAAATGAAAACCAGTAACAACATGACAGCTTGCAAAGTCCAAACTTTCATTTCTTTTGACGGTAGAGCCAGTTCTGTTGACTCGTGCCTATAACCAGCGCCGGTGCGTTACTTCGCAGTCATTAATGCTGCTGCGGGTTCGCGATTACTACTTCCGTGCAGTCGCTGTCGTAGACCGGCACAGAATCCCCACCATCATCACCGCAACCACTACCACCACCACCGGGCGGCGCGCGCGCACTGCACACACACCGAGCTCTCGTGTGGTGGTTTTGCGTGTGAATGGCATAAGACTGCAAGTGCACATGGCGAGTACAAAGCCGTCTTGCCCGCTTTCTTTCGTGCTGACCTACGGTGTGGCTGGAACCGCCGTTACTTGCCGTTAAAGGGGTCCAAGAAAGACAGTGGGTAGCTACGGCTCAAACCGTGGAAGACCTATTCGGTATGGTTTGATGCCAGCAAATGATGAACATTCGTTATATGTGAGGAGAGCTGCTTTTCTTTTCTTTCTAACTTCTTTCTTCCCCCTTCTTTGGTCAGGAGCAAAAAATATATTTGCCTTTTTATGAAGGATCGAAGTCGAACTGATAACTTGCTAACCTTGCCATTTGACTGTTTAATTGTGCTTCACGAATCCTGGAAATCATAACACGTTTAAATATACATGTACTTTTTTGGTGACGTGTTCCTGCTGAATGTGCTGCAAATCGTGGCACATTTAAATACTTTTCTTATTTTTTATATCTGGACAATTGTTCCAACTGAAATTTTATGGAAATAATAGTACCATGAAATATCCCCCCCCCCCCCCCATTTTCTTGACATGCACTGGAACATCGATGTATTTCGCGCAATTGGATTACCAACATTCATAGTTACCGCCCCTCAATAATACCTTAAAACAAGTTAAATAAAGCCACATACGTAAACCACTGTGCAGTTAATTTTGATTTTGTGCTTTTTGAAAGCTGTTTTTGAAATATTTTCACGGAATTTATCGAGTGAATGAAATTCAATTTTAAAAAATAATCAAGCAAGTTGTGCATTTGACAACAGGTGCCACTGAACGTGACTGATTCCTTCAAAGCGTGTTTTGACGGACAGCTTCTTTTAAAAATGCTGGTATTTTTGTCAAGAATAAGCAACCTAACCAAATGAGGCAGCTAAATAATCGTCATCATTGTCAGGCTCCTTACATGCAAAACTGCAAGAAGTCCATTTTAAGTCGGATTTTATGTTTTATCGCCATGACAACTACATTACTTGTCAGCATGTTTTGGGGACATAACCATAACAGAACAAAATAAAAAGTGGAGGGCTGGAAGGATTGCCACTGTGATAACGTCATCTGAGAAATGTTTTACAGTGTTCACGCTGACTGACTGACCAACATAAATCGTCCCAACCATTTCAAGTGCTAAAAGACGTTTCGAATTTCCTGAACACTAGCTGGGTTATCTGCTGCGTTGTAAAACTGTCAACAGTGTCTACGTCACTGGGTCAGGTTTCTGTCACAAGCCGCGGGAGTCGTCGATTCCGTGAACAGTTGTCTCAGACTCGTGGGCTCTTTGTTGGTTGCTCCTGGGCAGAGCGGTGGACATGGACACAGTGCATTTCCGTCTTGAACAAGCACATATCGAACGAGCAGCAACGAAATTGTACAAGTGTTGGTGACGTCATTTATCAATTTTTTTTTCTCGTGTCTGGACACTTCATAGGATTACCTCAGCCTCTTTACCTCAGAGTGCGTACTTACCCCAGTCCACCTCACCAAAGTGTACTCTAGGTAATGTATTTACATATACCACTCTTTCGACCGGTGAAACAAACCCTAGCATCATGTCACTCTGTGACCCAGAATCAATGTTACTTCCCTTTTCCTTATTGATTGAAATAACACCACTAGGAACCTCTCTCACCCCCAACCATCCCCGCGCCCTTTCCACCTACAATTGTGTGTGTGTTTGTTTGTGCGTGCGTGCGCATGCGCAGGATAAAAGTATGTTTTTATAAATAAAAAACAAAAACAACCAATGATGCATACTAAAATAAACCTATTCATTAGATGCTGGTTGACTAAAACGTAAAGGGTCGTAACTCTCGGCGTACTTGTGGCCCCACTTCTCTTTTTGTATGCGAGTACGTAAAAGCACTTTTAAATGCAGCCTGGTGCGGGGTTAGTGAGGTTGGGTGGGTGTGGGCAGAGGCTAATCAAAGTGGAACCTCAAAAAGATAGGCGCATCGATTATCGGGAAAATTTCTCCCGAGGTCAGTGAAACTCGTGACTAACAGGAAACTCACGCCTGGACTGTTTTCGTGTTGACATTGACATTTGCTCGTGCTGAACCGGCCTTAGTAGAGGTTGTTGGGTTTTTTTCTCCCAATTTACCGATGACGATTGCGATGTGCTTCGTCTTTTCTTCCCCCCACTCCCCGAACATCGTTGGAGGATATTTCCACTACTTTGACTACATCTGCCGGTCTATGGATAGTTTTTCAGCCGTTCAGCGTATAAGAAGAATATTGGACTGCGATTAAGAACTAAATTTGACACTAAGTGAATGGGTATTTCTTGGACAGAAATTCGAAAAAGAGTAACGATTCGCATCTGGCTTCAAACATTGAAAAGGGAGCAAAGTTTAAGAAGGCAGCGGTATTCGCATCCGGCGTAAGAGGTCATGATGACGTTTCTATAAATCAAAGTGTACGTCATATTACGTCTTGCATTGTTTCAGCATACATGCGTCGTAGCAGTTTTGACTGGAATCGAAAGCGCCAAACTTGGCTAATATGTTGAATCTGTATTAGTGTATCGTTTGCTTGAGTAGCTGCATAATATTACCATTTGTTAGGAAAAGTCTAGTCCCGCCTGTATTCTACAACAAGCGGGATTTGTTACAAAATTTCGGAAGCCTGGAAAATATTTTCGTGAGGATGGGCTCTTTCAATCTTTTCCTGTGGTCTTGATTTGTTTTTGCTGGAGAAGTTGAGATTAGGAGATTACGTTTAATGTTCATTTATTACCAGTGCACAGTTTTCCAATGACTTTCGAAATGTGCACAACTGAATAATCAATCGTCCTGACCTATTGTCATCATTCTCAGTAGCGTAGAAATACTGAGAGGTCGATTTTTAACACACATACCTACCACTGTTCCCTGAAAATGTGGTGACCAGATTAGGGTTTCGTCGCAAACATTGACATTACCAGGAAAACTGATCTTAACCAATTTTTTAAATTCCTGGAAATATTGTGCCGGAGTAGTTAATGAGTCTTTAAGATTCAGAATGTACTTATTTGCAGGTTTAAAAATAAAGAAACATAGCAGGTGAAAATGTGACCTTGAAGTAACGGCCATAATGTGAAAACTGTCTCTGTGAATGCAATTTGGTTGTCTCCCATTATCATTGTTTGCAGAGGTTTGTTCTCGGAGCCGTGTGATGCTGTTAGGTAAATGGGAAGAGTGCACACGACTATTGTTTACGGACCCACGCTATTCATTTTACGAAGTAATAGCCCACAAATTCCTGAACAATCAGAACGGCTTTCTTTTAAAAAGAAAATTGTACAAGAGATCTGAGCGCGATTATGGATTGTTCGGGGATCGAGATTAGATGACGTAAAACTCTCCACAAACAGAAAGAGTGATGGACAGTCAGTTTGCACTGATAGTTTCAATGCTAACGGCTTCATCAATTCGGCTGCTGCATAAGAGGTATGTAAATTTGATTGCACACACACACACACACACACACACACACACACACACACACACACACACACACACACACACACACACACACACGCACGCACACACACACACACACAAATAAAAAAATAGTAAGGAAAAGAGAAAGATGAAGTGATCGCTTTAAGCAGATTTTGAATTCATCCATAATACATGTAAAATACTGTTGCGTTTCAACGTTTAGTAAGGTGTCAGAGAGGAGAGAGTTTAAATGGAGTCAGTTAGAATCTGATAATTTGTTTTTATTTATTCTCCCCCTCTCTCTCTCTCTCTCTCTCTCTCTCTCTCTCTCTCTCTCTCTCTCTCTCTCTCTCTCTCTCTCTCTCTCTCTCTCTCTCTCTCTCTCTCTCAGGATATATATATATGACACAAAAAGGTACATTGCACCTTCTAATCTACGGACAGAACTAGGTCCAAATATGTAATTCACGTCTGTAAGAGTGTACGTTGTGTCCTTATACTCCGTGACATTGTTATAATCCTCTAACGCGCCTTTCTATTTATAGATTTGAGTGCTTATAACAACTTAACGCATTCACGCTCTTTAAGAAATGGTTTTGTCTTTCTTTGCTGCTGAGCCAACTTCCACTTTGGCGTTGCAGTCTACGAAAGTGATGTAAGGGGGCTAACTCAGGAATTTCCAAATGTGACTGAGTGCAGTAATGTAATTCTCTGTGCAGCTATCAACAGTTTGTTTATAAATATGTGTGTCTGTCTATCTATCTATCTATCTATCTATCTATCTATCTATCTATCTATCTATCTATCTATCTATCTATCTATCTGTCTGTCTGTCTGTCTGTCTGAATGACTGACTGTGTATGTCTGTAAATCTGTCTGTCATTTCAATGAATTTCCAGTCACATTCATTCACTGCTGTTTTTACACTGTAAATTTTCAAGTGTTCCATTTGTAATCAATGCCAGATTTTTTTCTTCTGAACTGTAGGCACAAAGCTGTTGAATGTTTTGCAAAGACGAGCGTACTACTTAAACCCTTGGCAATCCTAAATTCTAGATTTACAAGTTTACTTACCGCGGTTTCTTGTAATTTGAACTGATTTTTGTTAGTTCAAACTTTATTATTTTATTGTGGCAGAGTAAATTGGTCTATTTTAAAATTTAAATTTAAGTGTTTTATAAATTGTTAAACTGTTAGGAGTGACCTGACCTCGGGCACTCCTTATGACGGTGTTTTGGGAAGTAAACACGTGGGTCGACAATATGCAATGCTGATGTAATGCAACCAGCCAATGAACTGAGATCTAACAGTTTACCTGCTGTAGAGAAATCTATTGTCTGATCACTTGAATTAAAAGTGGCAAAGAAGTCCAGTCATGAAAGGCGGCCGTTTTAGTTTAATGGCGAGTTAACTTTCTGTTTGAGAGAGAATAGACTCAAAAATATTTTGTGCATTTTTGCTGTTGATGTGTTATAGTTGTGATTTATGTAAAGGTATACTGTGGGAGTGGACCATTATTTCTGCAAATATTTGAACTTAGCTGCTTGTATGTAGTGTGCTAACATTTGACATTGTTTTGATATGCAGTATTTATTATGCTGTGTGCGTGTATTGGGCTAATAAATACAGCTGAGACGGCAGTTTAAGAAAGAATGGAGTTATAAAGTGATAAACTAGAAACTTAGGTTTGCTCCCTGATTATATTTTACAGGGACAAGCAGCCTTTTGTATATGTATGATTTGAACCTCCTGGTTTGCTGATTGTATACTGCTATAACTGACTGTGGTAAGACGAAAGTGCAGTGTGTAAGTGTGGAGAATACACTACACTCAATTTGATGTAATGCTGCAAGATATGCAGACTACATGAGCAATTTCTGGTATAAGGAAGTGCTAGAGTTGCTGTAGTGGTTGTTCTGCTTGAAGAATAACAGAGGGTGCCCAGGTTTGGCTTCGAGAGAATAACAACCCATCAGTTTTTTTTTTTCATTGTGTGTTGAGAGAGACATGTGGAGTTGACAGCAGACAATATACTTGTGAAATTGTTGCAAAACAAGTGCATGAAAGACAATCACAGCTTGTCTAAATCAGGTTATCTAAAGACTATTATCACTTATCTCTAATAACTTCATTTGTATTATCTGATAAGGACCACCCTTGTGATATGTATTGAATTGTTGATTATATTTTATGATATAGACTGTGTAAACAAACTTATTTGAATGTAGTATCAAGTAACCTATTTCATTGTATTTGTCATATGTATATTTGATTGTTGATTTAATAAATACATTGCTAAATTTATTGACCTTCTTACACATGTCGAAGAAAGTGGATGGATGGGGGCTCGCTAAATATAAATTAAAGACGGATTTGTCTTCTCCTTCAGTAAGACGTTTTCCACCTACGAAATATTTTCTGATGGTAAATGTTTGTTTTTAATGTTGTTTAAGAGAGAAAAAGTTTACAGATCCAGTATATTCGCCAAGTGAGAGAGAAGATTGGTGTTTGCTGGAGAACTATTAATAATATAAATTAAGATTCTCATCACTTGTAATTAATTATGACTGATTCATTAAATAATAATAATCATAATCATTAACTAAGTGGCGTCGGTGTCACACTTATTTCATATTCTAGTTAAATAAAATTAGTTCCAATTTAATATATGTGTGCGTTCGCGGGTGTGTGCAAAAATCACATATTTAATACATCTGAAATAAATGTAAATAGTATTATCACAGTTATAGAGTAACAGCTTTAAAATCATACGTAACTATTACGTGACAACAGTATTTTAAAATGAAGAAGTGAAAGTTTCTCCTTACTCTTCTTATATCTGTTATTGCCGAATCAATGACTGCTTTGACAGTTTTATGATGTTCGAAAGACAAATAAGCGAATCGCTGTGAACGGCTGGAAATTGATCAGTTAGTAAAATAATTCTGCAGTTTAATACGTGGTTTAAGCTTGTCAGCCACTATACAATGATTACAGAAATGTGACTGACGAAATTTAAAATCACGTCCTTGTTAAGTTTAGAGTATTTCACTCACTGATTGACGCCATTTCATATCACAGTCTTGATTAGAGTATTTTGACCTCTGGATGAGTGCAGAATTTAATTCATAACCACCAGTTTATTCCATTTAATATCACTCTTCATATCAGTTTTACAGCCATTAAAAGGTCGCTATGAAACGGTTGTATCATTAATGATTTAGACATGTTTAGCCATTAATTGATGCCAATTCATATCTTTGCCTCACATATGATTGAAGTAGTTTGGCCACTAATTGAATATGTTTCATTTCATCGTTTTAGTCACGACTTCTGCCGTATGGCTTTACTTGACGCCATCTTTTATTCCCAAGGTCAGTCACGATGTTAGATATAACTATAATTAACGTCATGTAATCTTACCTTTTCAGTGCAGCTGTAAAGTTACGTAGTCATTAACTGGAACCATCTAAGCTCAGTCATGAATGAAGTGTTTTAAGCACTACATGAAACAATTGAATGCCGTTGTGGGAGGCTCTATGTACAGGATTACAAATCTTTTTTGACCTTCTTTAATGCTCGTGACTTTTGGGGATCATTAGGTTTGCCGCAAACCTCTTCTCGGATCTTGTCGTTGTTTGTGGTTTTTCTCCTCTTCGTTTGAAACCTGAAGTAATTTAGGCAGCACTTTTCAATTTCAATTTCATAGAATTTATTTTTGTTACATTAAAATCTGGTTTGTCATTTTACCTTCATAACAATTTTGCCACATTCGTTTGTCATTTTACCATCATAACACTCGCAACATGGGAAAACAAATCCATATTACATCATCCACATCTCAGTTCACAAATCGTCGGGGATTTATTTATCGTGTTTTATCATTTAATTTTACTGAGAACATTTCAACACCGTTTTCCGATTATTCTATCGCCATATCTTAGCATAATACTGACACCACGTTCTGGTGTTTTTAGCCAGTCAATGTGCAAACATCAATGCTGTGTGTGCCTTCTCCCTTTTCAACGAGTGTAAGCCAGCTCGTAGACGACCGGTTCTAGTTTCACAACTCTCAAATTGCGGACATAAATGTCATGTGACTTCTACACACGAGCTCTTCTCGTCATGTAGATACCACTTTCTTGCAATTTTGGAAAACGCACACACTTCCACACGCATACACATCCACATCCACACACATCCACACGCATACACATCCACATATACACACATCCACACGCATACACATCCACATACACACACATCCACACGCATACACTTCCACATACACACACATCCACATACACACACATCCACACGCATACACATCCACATACACACACATCCACACGCACACACATCCACATACACACACATCCACACGCATACACTTCCACATACACACACATCCACATACACACACATCCACACGCATACACATCCACATACACACACATCCACACGCACACACATCCACATACACATCCACACGCACACACATCCACATGCACACACTTCCACATGCACACACATCCACACGCATACACATCCACATACACACACATCCACACGCACACACATCCACACGCACACACATCCACATACACACACATCCACACGCATACACATCCACATCCACACACATCCACACGCACACACATCCACATGCACACACACACGTGAATACACACACGGTATTCAAGTTCTTCAAGAGGAATAAGCTAAAATGTTTGTAAGTTGAAAGTTTACTGAAGAAATAAGTTAAAGTGTTAGTAAAAGTTTCACTTGAATAAGCTAAAGCATTCGTAAGTAAAATGTGTACTTGAGTAAGCGAAAGTGTTAAGAAATGTGTACTTGAGTTAACTAAAGTGTTAGGCAAACAATTTCTTTAGTAAGCGAAAGAGTTAGTTAAATACGTCACTGAGAATTGGTAATAAAACTATCCCTGAGTCGTACGAACGTTGAGAAGTAAGCTAAGTCATAGTCAGTCAAATGTCCTTGAATGTAATAAAATGCTAGTCGACCAAAATCCCATAGGTCAGTTGATACAGCCGGAAATGCCATGAGTGAGCTGTATAGACAAATATTCAACAGTAAAGTAGTTTTAGTTTCTGGGCGAGTTAGACTGCACCAGATCTTCATAAGTAAAATAGTTTGTTTATGTTTGAGTTAGGCTGTATAAGATACTCATCAGTAAAATCTGGGTTTGTTAGAATACGCATGACATTCAACAGTAGTTTAGGTCTCTGGGTTTGTTAGAATATACAAGACATTCGACAGTATTTTGTCTCTGGGTTTGTTAGCATATGAAAGGCATTCAACTGAAAAGTAATTTAATACCTGGGTGAATTAGAATATACACTATATTCACCGGAAGTTTCCATGAACAGTGCAGTACTATATATTCATCTGACATGTAAACAATTGAATTTCTGAAATCACTGTCTTACACTTGGGTAGTTTTTCTTTAGTGGTTGGCAGGGGAGGGAATCCTTACATAACATGTAATCGTTCGGATTTCACGACACTCTCTAGCCGACTCGAAATCCAATCTGCCTACACAGTATGGCGCCTCCAAAGTTCGGAATCGAAATATGAAAGACATTAAAAGTGTATGGGAAGGGAGGAAGAGAAAACGTCGTTGCCAGGGCAACAGTTTTGTTAAAAAGCTTTTACCCAAATGTGAACAGTACAATTTTATCCTTTCCAAGGACTTCCTCCCCACCCCCACCCCTATAATTGTTTGCATAAAATTATACGCATTGACGATAGTCATTTGGACTGTTTTTTTTTATTGTTGCTCAGCTTGAGAAACGGAAAAGAAGAACCAAACCAAGCCAATCCAGACTAAACCAAACAAACTTTAAACACACAATGAATACGTAGAGAAATCAACAGTTGAAGGAACATCTCCATTAACGATCTTTCATATACATTTCAGCTCAGCGGGCAATCTCCTTCAGCCTGCTCGTAAAACTAAAGTGTGTCGCTTTCTAATACTATAATAAAACTGGCAGCCATTCAAACATTTTTACTGTCAACTTTAAGTAGCCATGTGAATGTAATTTGGTCGCGAGAACAGTTCGGTTCTATCGATTGGGTGGGGACACGCCATGGGTGCAATTTACAGTTCAAGCACTCCAAATTAGGAAAGTTAACAATTCGAGATGGAAAAGGACAAAAAAGTAAAACTGTCGACATTTTCAACATGAGTAGAAGCAGGAAACGAAGTCATTCACGTGCGCATGTCTGCCTGTCGTGTATCTGTGCGCATGTCTGCCTGTAGGATATCTGTCGTAATGTCTGCCTATTATGTATCTGTGCTCATGTCTACCTCTAGAACATCTGGGCTCATGTCTGCCTGTTGTGTATCTATGCTCATGTCTGCCTGATGTGTATATGTGCTCATGTCTGCCTTTTGTGTATCTGTGCTCGTCTGCCTGTTGTGTTTCTGTGCTCATGTCTGCCTTTTGTGTATCTGTGCTCATGTCTGCCTGTTGTGCATCTGTGTTCATGTCTGCCTCTTGTGTATCTGTGCATATATGTTTTTATACGTCTTATATATTATGTTAGCCGGTATTTTCATGTATGCATTACAACGTGTTTACTATTTGGTTGTTGACAGTAGCAGGTGCGCCCGTTGCGACTGAAGAAAAGTGTGCACGTTTCGATTGTATTATTATTATTATTATTATTATTATTATTATTATTATTATAATTTGTGATTATGCATGAGGGAATTTGGTTTATTTAGGATATTCTTTAACAGTACAAAGTATTAATAATATAGTGGTATACAATTTCTTTCAAGGGAGATAATACACACCTGCTAGAACACATTACACAATTCTTTATTTTAAAAAAAATGACAAACTTGTGAAAGTATTATTCAGAATTTGTTATTGGAAATATATGCATGTTTATAGCATTATACAGTATCTTGTGGTAAATTAATAAATTTGTGCCGGTAGGTCAGGTGATTTTTTGTTTGCTTAAAGGACATAAATTTTAAAATATATTCTTTACTGTAGGAAAAGGTATACTATTCTTTCTTTTTTTTTAAAGAAATAGATGAATATATTACAATTTTATAGATTTCTACAATGGAAAATAGGTACATTTGCTAGAGTATTATATAGATTTATGTTACAGGAAAATAGATTAACTTGGTACAATATTAAACACATTTTTGTGAGGAACGATATATCTGTCACAATATCATACGTTATCATACAGTTTCGTATTGGAAATAATTACACGTATTAAGCTATTATACAATTTATTATCCGAGATACACAGATATCAAACAGTTTTATATAGTTTTGTTAGGAAATAGAAACATTTGTACCATTTTATAAAGTTCATAGGGAGAAACTAGGTAAATATGTAGAGTAGTAGGCCCTATACACTTCTTAGAGGGGGGGGGGAGACATAAAATGTAGAATAGTATACACTCTTTGGAGAAGTAGGTGAATATGTAGAACTGTTTACCATTCGTAAGGGAAGTAGGTAAATATGTATAATAGTATACACTTCGTGGAGAAGTAGATATTTTAATAGAGTAGTACACTGTTCTTAGGTGATACAGATATTTTTGGTACATTTGTATATAGTTCTTAATGGAAATAAATAAAGTGGTTGCAGTAGTTTACTTTTTCTGAAGGGATATAAAGTAATGCATTCACTATAACAGAATACAGTTTCATATATAAAACAATCGTTTGTTTCAATATTATACAAATTCTTAATGGATAAATATATATACATTCATCGCATTAGTGCGCGTTCTCCTGTCAGAAATTATGTCTTAATGGATATACATTAATTAATTGAGTATTCTGCGTTCTCCTGTCAGAAATTATGTCTTAATGGATATACATTAATTAATTGAAGTATTCTGCGTTCTCCTGTCAGAAATTATGTCTTAATGGATATACATTAATTAATTGAAGTATTCTGCGTTCTCCTGTCAGAAATTATGTCTTAATGGATATACATTAATTAATTGAAGTATTCTGCGTTCTCCTGTCAGAAATTATGTCTTAATGGATATGTATACATTAATTGCATTACTCTGCATTCTCCTGTGAGAAAGTATGTCTTAATGGATGAATTAATTGCAGTGCTGTGCGTTCTCCTGTGAGAAATTATTTATTTCTTAAATTTGTTAGTGAAGTTGCATTCATAGTAGACGTGCCGTAATTTATCTCATGACGTGCAATTTGTTACTGAAGTTGCATTGATAACATAATTCTGTAATTTATCTCATGACGTGCAATTTGTTATTGAAGTTGTATTGATAACAGTCGTTCTGTAATTTATTTCACGACTTGTGCAAATTACAGAACGTCTATGATTTGGGTTGTTTTTTGTTGAAAGAAAATAAAACCGCGTTCTATGCCTTTCTTCTGGGCGGTCAGCCTAAACTTCCAGCAGAAATCATGAATGCTAAACCCCTCGAGAACAGCTATTTAAAATTAGAATTCTCATTATCGCCCTTTGCATATCTTTCGCACCAGCTTCCTATTCATTACTCTTGTTGTGACGTTATCGTTTCCTGACACTCATACATAGGGGGTGGTTACTCTGTTGGTGGAATATTCCGTGTTATCTGACAATGATTGTCTGAACCTTTATGATCGAGTCGTGAAATTTGTGGTGGTGGTGGTTTTATATAGAAGATTATAATATGCTCCGCCTACCCCCTCCCAGTTTTCACTTGGTAGTACTTAACTGTTCACCACTCGTTATGCCCTGAGTATTCGTCAGAAATTTGTACATAGCAATACGCATTAACAATCAGTTCGACTGTCGTAACTTGATATTTTGACTGTAAAATCAGGCAAACGGGTCTATTTCGGACAGTGTGCTATAATGTTGTCAACTGCAAAGACCACAACTGAACTAGACATTCACATTGCATTCTAGTGCTGTAAACTGCACAGACACTTGCTGAGCTTATTGTTTATATTGCGTTTTAATGTTGTAAAATGCATACACAGCTGCCCAGCCTGTTGGAATATATTGTGTTAAAACGCAGTAAAATCATTAGCCCCTTCAGCCCTGACTGTTAGTAACTTTTCTGAGTGATAGGCAGACTCTACAGTTAAATGTAGCAGAAAAAAAAATTATTCGCTCACTTCAACAAGTCGTATGACGTTCGGGCATATATCATTGGTGAAGACGATCTTGAAGATCCTTTTAAATGTCTGGACCATAGATCGACTCTAAACGACCATAACACTCAATTCACATTAATCGTCCAGTACAAATGGCCAGTGTCATCACAAAACTGCCCTCACGTGTTGGCGACACCAAGCAGCTCATTTCGTTGTTAAACGTTGTACAGCCATTGCCATCTTACTGCAATGATTGCTATCTCAAACTCGAAATATCTCTTGATTCTAAACCACAACATTGTACAACCACCATCGTCCTACTAAATACACACTATCTCAAACTCGAAATATCTCTTGATTCTAAACCACAACATTGTACAACCACAACATTGTACAACCACTATCGTCTTACTAAATACACACTATCTTTATACCGAAACATCCCTTGTTTAAAAAAAAAAGTGTACAACCACTATCATTTTCCTGCAATACAAACTATCTCCATTGCGCTCCATGCTGCCATCAAAAGTACACTTTCAGAAACCACTTACATCATATCCTTCCATACTGAAGAACCTTGATCGCTGGAGCGCATGCGTAATTGCTGAAGATGTCACCCACCTTCTTCATGTCGACTTGGAAACTGTCATATGTTAGACCATAGCAAACTTTCAAGTGGAACTGTAATTGGTTTATTTATTGGGGTTTTTTTAGGGGGGGGGGAGGTATTGTGCCAACAGCAGATAAAACTCTGAGCGGTTCACGGCGACAGTTCGTTTTCAGTAAACAGTTATGTGTAACCTATTTTAAATTCATGTATGTTTGATATATGTAAATATATGCCTTTATTCTGATTCGCGTTATTAAGTACCAAGAAACACAAGTTCCTGAAAAGGGCCAAAGAAGATGATCTCAGCATTGGATGTGTAATGTTAATCTGCACACACACATATATATATATATATTGTTGTAATGTATTATAGTACCTCTCTCTCTCTCTCTCTCTCTCTCTCTCTCTCTCTCTCTCTCTCTCTCTCTCTCTAATATATATATATATATACAGTCGCACATACAGTTTCAAACATTGTGTTGTAGTCTTGTATAGTATTCACTTATCAAGAGACGTATTGCTAATACTGTTCTGTTTCAAATAATGCACAGACGTTCAGTCGTGCTTGTTATCAGAGAGTCTGTTGCCCATACTGATCTATAATGATGTCATTGCAACAGATAATCGTGTTTCTATTACTGTTCTAAAAAGCTGTTAAATGCACAGACAATCGTTTTGCCAGTACTGTTCTTTAACTCTGTACAAGGCATGTACTATAATATACTATAATACAGTATAGTGAACAAAACAATTATCTTGTCATGTTGGTGATATTATGTTTTTATGCTGTAACTGAAATGCAGACACACTAGATAGGTAGGTTGTTAGCATTGGTGTATAATCCTCATTTGGGCATCTTGCTGATGTTGCGCTTATATGTTGTCAAATATACACGCAATCAATGGGGCATATTGCCTATGTAGTTTATATGTTGTCAAATATACACGCAATCAATGGGGTATATTGCCTGTGTAGTTTATATGTTGTCAAATATACACGCAATCAATGGGGTGTGTTGCCTGTGTAGTTTAAATTTTGTCAAATATACATGCAATCAATGGGGTATATTGCCTGTGTAGTTCATCTGTTGTCAAATATCCTGGCAATCAAAGGGGTATATTGCTTGTGTAGTTCATCTTTTGTCAAATATACTGGCAATCAATGGGGTATATTGCTTGTGTAGTTCATCTGTTGTCAAATATACTGGCAGTCAATGGGGTATATTGCCTGTGTAGTTTATCTTTTGTCAAATGCAGAAACGAGATTTATTTGCATAGTCTGTATATCCTTACCGCTTCCTATGAATTCCACTGAAACTTCATCATGTATATATTTATATATTTGTATTAGTTTGCTTTCTGATGTATTATTTACAGCCACATTTCCCCATTGCTCTTTACATTGCCAGTTTGACTGTACCCAGAGCGAAGTCTGCAAGCCACCGCCAGAACCACCGCCAAGCAAGATTATACCAGTGCTAGCGTGTTTGCACAAGCAATTTACTATATAGCAACCACAATTCTTCTGAAGTTTTTTTTTTTTAACACCACAAATGAGTTACATTCACACACATCCAATCGATTCTATCAACAATTCTTAAATGTTTGCTAATGTTGTTTGATTGGTTGTTTTTCTTTATTTTTTTTTCCTTTTTATTCGCGGTGTAGTCCGTTTGAAGAAAATCACCAATCACAGACGCGTCTCTGTTACAAGTTCCCGAAAAGGTCAAAACGTCAACTAATTACAACAAAACTGCTTTAGAAAGCAAACATGGAAGAGGGTGCAAGTTTATTGTGTGTCTTTGTGGTTGGCGTGTTGAGAGATTACTTCATCGGGCAAAGGTCAAGGGCGGCCTAAGCACATCGGGGTCAGGAAGCAAAGGGTGAGAGGAATTGTTTATTTGCTTGTTTGATGCCAGTTTTCATGTCCATTTCTAAATGTCTTCCCTTTCTGAATTTTCCGACATGGAGCCTGTGTATACTGTAACACGGTTAGAACACAGAACTTTATTTAGCGTCCCGTCCAATGGACAGGACACGAAGCCCACTCTCTTCACTAGGGACTAGGAAGTGGTTAAAGATCAGAGTGAAATGATTAGAGTCCTGCCTTCTGCACATCACCGCGTGTACCTCGGGTGAGAAAGTGTTGTATTATACTGCTTGCTGACGAAACTGTAACTGACCAGCTTCTATAAAGGAAATGGTGGATGTGTGCCAAGCTGGTTGGGACTTTTTTAACTTCACTACCCATCCCCAAGATGCACGAGCAGACACACCAAACTTAAGATATACGTATTCTTTTTTACTTGATCCTTTCGGGGACATCCCTCTCTTTCCTAGTGACCTCTTTAGCGTATTGGCGACCCGAGCGAACTCCCATGGTATTCGAGATCCCAGTTGTTTCCCTTAAAAGTTTCACTACAATGTCAATCCCTTCTTTTTGTCAGTGACATTTGTTACAATATATAAAACATCGGCTACATTGATTAACAGCGACACTGGTTATCAAAATATTAATGACACTGTTACAAATGTACATTTCCATTGTTAGGGATAATCCAGATTATCAATGGCAGTGTTATTTTAAAAGAACCTGATTTACTACTTTCTAATCAGCGAAAATATAATAAGCAATCAAAGTTATCTTTTCACTGTTGATTTTAGTGATGATTATAGTAGTATCTGGTACAATAAGACACATGCATACAGGATATGCTAATACCAGTTAAATAATATTGAGAAATACAAGCTTAACGTTTCTATCTTTTATTGACCCGGTTAAATATATATATTTGTCCTAGTTGTTTATTAAACGGTTTTAATGCTTCACCGTTTATTTTTTTTAGTACTTTTTAAAATAAAAATTATGTCTAGCTGTCATAGATTTATTTAATTAATTCTAAATGGTGGATCATGGCTGTTTATTTTTTATGTTCACAATGAGTATTTTTACACCATATTTCCAGCGTCTTCATTATGGTGTTTTGTGCATTTTTAACAAATGTTGTCCTGCAAACATATTCAACCCAACTTTTGAATTCTTCTATTTTCGATATTATAAACCTTTAATCTAATCCACATTTTGTCAGACTTTGTTCATGTTTGTGTTCTTTCAGTCACATTACAGTTATTCTCTGTCACACCCACCCACCCCCATCTATCTTTCTATTATTCTTTATAAGAAAGGGAAGTCATTCTCTCTATAATATTATTTTTCTTCAATAATATACTACCGAGAAAGGGAGACCACTCCTGTATATCTATTATTTCCTTATTGTGAGTCCAGTAAATGGGATCTTGATCTTTGAGAACCTTTAAAAAGAATATTACTTTTTCGACCACATTACTTCCTACTAGTTCTTTAGAAAGGTAGGGAAAAGGGGAGATTTAGAGGCACTTATCTCTTATCCAGACGATGACAGGTTCGAATCTTCTTCTTAATGATGGAATTATCTTGTGATTTATGTATTTTGCCTAGTCAAAAAGTTTTAGGCCTACTCTACTCTCTGGAATGAATAAACAGCAGTGTTGGGTTATTGCACTGCATTAACCATGTCAACATAATTGATAATGGTGTTTTCTTTAGATGCGCGAGACATTTGCAAACTGAAATCACAACAACTCTTTCGCAATCAAATGTATTTGTGTGTGTGTGTGTATGTGTGTGTATGTGTGTGATTATATATATGTGTGTGTGTGTGTGTGTGTGTGTGTGTGTGTGTGTGTGTGTGTGTGTCTGTCTGTCTGTCTGTCTGTCTGTCTCTGTGATTTTGTTTGTGCACTTGTACGTTGTATGCAAATATACGAATCTGTGCATCTGTGTATGATCATATGTTGTGTGTTTGTGATGTGAGTGTAGATGCGTTGTGCCTGGATGTGAGCATGTACTTTGTTATATGTGAATGTGTGATCGTGTGCAACGTATTGCGTGCGAGTGGGTGTGTTTATTGTCTCTGTGTTTGAGTCTCTCGTGTGTTTTGCATCAGTCATTTCTGTTTTGTCTCAGTTAATTTTGGAATTTGCTGTTGTTGTTGTTGTTGTTGTTGATGATGATGATGATGATGATGATGATGATATTTTACATCGAATTATTTAGACACTCATTACACACCCAACCTTTTCCAATTTTACAATCAACACATACTCTCTGTAAGATTGTTTCATTAATCGTGAAACAAAAATACCGATCCTGGTATCTAGTTACAATCCTACTGCTGTCTCCGGTGATAAGAACTGTATAATGGCGTGGTTTTCTTTAGAGAGCAGGGGCTAGACAGTGGAGAGCTTGAACCGTCTTTACGGCTCATAGATTTCAAGTCCGCTTTGCGAAGAAATCGCATTTCATTATGCCTCTAATATTCTGATTCTTCTAATTCTTAATTAATCCCTAGACAAATTACTTGTGGCCGTCTTTCAGTGTCTGTACGGTGCACTCAACTTCTTGCATGTCAAACTCAGTCTGGAATATTATTGTTATTTTATTGCCGTGGGGACGTTTTCCTTAGGATTATAAAATGAAACGAGCGATAGATGCATTAAATTCCTGATTCGCAAATCATGTACCATCGGCTCTTGTCTTTCACTTACTACTGCCAAATGCGAACGCCAGCTGCACTGGTTTATCGATTTGTAAACAGCCATTGCATTTGGTTAATACAGTTTTATTTTCGGATGTGTCCTTTATGCTCGATGATGGATAATTCCGCGAATGAAATGGGAGGAGCAATTGCTACGATTAAACTTAAGTGACTTTGTTGAGCTGCGCATATAAACGATTAATATTCACAGCCTCGAGCCAATAATGAAAGGCAAACTCGATTATTTACGCGGTAAACAAACTAGTGTGTCTGTGTGTCTGTGTGTTGAACAAAAGCTTTCATCCGGTCATGCGGGCGCACTTTACACACCCCAAACAAGCGATAATCAGAATGAACTACAACAAATTCTTACAATGACTTAGCACAATATAGAGGCATAATATCAATTCCTCTTTCCACCTTGTTTGTTGTTGAATTTTGCTTCAGGCCCCACCCCCCTCATCGAAGTATAGTAAACGAGCGACGTAGCAATTAGTGAGATTCGACACTGAGGGAGTGGGGAGTGGGGAAGAAGGATGGGTGGGATGGCGATGATGGTAAAAACTGCGAAGTTTATTTTCTCTAGTCGTTTACCATTAAATATAATGCCTTATGAGCGTGACATGTAACATAATGCTTCATATGCCGGAAATGTAACATAATGCCATAAGGCCCACGCCTTAATTGTACTCCAGGCCCGTCACTGTCCCAAAGAAAGGCTGTGTGAGCTTTAGTACAATGCGTACTGTAACCAGTAATTCCTACATTGACCAGGACATTCCTACATTGACCAGGACATTCCTATATTGACCAGGACATTGCATACTAAACAGGATATGTGCACTTTGCCAGGACATCTCAGTCTTGTCAGCTCTAAATTCATTCAAATGTTGTTTATGCTATCTTTCATTCCTATTTATATATTGTTGAAGTATTAAATTTAAATATAGCTGTGCTTTTTAGAAACTATATGTTTAGGTACCATTAAAAGTCATGTGATTTAGGTCATGCTGATGAAGGTAAGAAATATATTTCAGGTTGCTTTATCAGTCGTGGGATTTAGGTCATACCGTAGAAGATAAAAAAAAAAACCTTTAATGAAATATTTTTTTCATTGAATGGAGTTCATGCCACAACGCAATTTATTGTTTACCTCATTCACTATTGAAGAAAATACAGGTTTGTAATGTATACGTTTATTTATTTATTTATTCATTCCTATTTCTTTACATACGCTCACTCATGAACATGAGACTTACTGAGGGCGATTTGTGCATGGGTGCTTCATTAGTTGAATCAATTTGATATACTTCTACTGATTTCAAATGACAGCTGACTTAAACTGACTTAGTTTGATTCTGACGGATTAAAGGACTGTTTGAATTTCCGATTGATTAAGAAATTATTTGAAGTATTTATTGATCGAATAATACTTTTGTTTCGTTTTCATACTGTATAATTTAGATTATGCATTTATAAATAAAGTTTGTATATTGCATGCATTTATTTGCTGTTTTTTTCTTGTTGTTTAATTTTGTTCTGATACAGTTTGATATTTCTTTCTTTTCATTTCATTTTATGTCATCTGTCTATTTATTTATTTATCTATCTATCTATCTATCTATCTATCTATCTATCTATCTATCTATCTATCTATCTATCTATCTATCTATCTGTCTGTCTCTCTGTCTGTGTCTACTATCTGTCTTTTTCTGTCTGTTTGTCTGTCTATGTCTCACGTTGTAGATTGTTCGTTTGCTTGATTTGTTGGTTTGGGTTTGGGTTTTTATTCATATTAAATTCACTTGAAAATATTTTATTTCAGAACTGCCTAAGAATTGATCAGCCACATTTGCAGATACGTTGATACACCTTTTAACAGTCTCCCTTTGCTACCCTTTTGCAATCTGTTCAGGGAATCAATGTCATTATCAGTAATAACCCAAATCGAGCATCCTACCATTAATGTCAGGAATAAATTCCGTTTCTATATGTGCGACGTATTTATCGTGACGCTCTCTGATTGTCTTCTAGGTTTCTACAAACGTTTTTCTTATGTATCTGCTTACGACCGCCTAATTAGCTACATATGCACCTGTGGTCCCGGATGAAAGAATAAGAAAAGAATTAGGAAGATGCTGCTTATGCTGGATTGAGTTCTTAGCACCAAGGTTTCTCAAGCTCTTACTGCACTAATTATCTTTTAATTAATCACATGAACGGGCATCTTCCACTGACCCTCCGTGCAGGAAATCGCCCACTCTGCATTTTAAGAAAAAGACCGACTTCAGTCTAGTCATTTAATGCTATTGAGTGAAAACCTTTCTTTCTTTCTTTCTTTCTTTCTTTCTTTCTTTCTTTCTTTCTTTCTTTCTTTCTTTCTTTCTTTCTTTCTTTCTTTCTTTCTTTCTTTTTATATTTCTCTCTCTCTCTCCCTTTCTCTCTCTCTCTCTCCCTTTCTCTCTCTCTCTCTCTCTCTCTTGGATTTGCTTGGTACCCATATCAAGATATAACTGATTTATTTGCCAGAAAATTGATTGATTCATTAATATATCTGTCTATTGAAAGAGTCACCGATTGAGTAATTGACTGAGTATTGATTGACTGATTGATTTAAAACAAAACATGTACTTTACTCGTTCGTTAATTTGGCCTACAGGACCTGAAGCAAATGGGTGGACGGCGTAAAGAGCGAGTACGCTGAAGTCAATCATTTGTAACTACACAAGAAACAAGATTGGGAAAAGTTAAAGATTTTAATTTAAAGAATTGGATTTTAGTGATATAGGATTTGTAACTACACAAGAAACAAGATTAGGAAAAGTTAAAGACTTCAGTTTAAAGAATTGGATTTTAGTGATATAGGATTTGTAAATACACAAGAAACAAGATTAGGAAAAAGTTAAAGACTTCAGTTTAAGGAATTGGATTTTAGTGATATAGAATTTGTAAAATACACAAGAAACAAGATTAGGAAAAGTTAAAGACTTCAGTTTAAGGAATTGGATTTTAGTGATATAGGAATTGAATGGTACGGTTTTGCTATTGAATTCTCTACTCTTTAAAACATGCTTATACTCATACATCTAATTCACAGCAATTGAACATTGAATCAAGCTTCAACAATTATAAAGACATGCATAAAATCGAGTGCCTAAGTCACAATAAACGAACATTAAAACAAATCCCAGCAGTCTAGAGTTTTCTTCAGTTCTTTGTGCAGTTTGAATATGTTTTTCTATTTTACATTTGCTGATGATAGTCATCTTTGTATGAGATTGTATTGGCTTAGGAACGGCTATGTCCTTGTGAGATTGTATTGGCTTAGGAACAGTTATGTCCTTATGAGATTGTATTGGCTTAGGAACGGTTATGTCCTTAAGAGATTGCGGGATCATTAACATAACGCTACGTTTGCTTATTTAATTGTTCCCGTTTTAAGGTCACCTCATAGTCTGAGCCATTTCCTCAATCCTTTTATACGGTAAATAACATTATTCAATTATGTTGTGCGTCATGTGACGTTACTCAATCGTTTTATAAGTTATATGATATTACATCAATCGTTTTACATCACTTATGATAGTACCCACTCTTTTTATACGGCATAAGATATTTCTCAATCGTTTTATACGGCATATGATATTTCTCAATCTTTTTATACGGCATATGATATTACTCTGGATTCGTTTTATACGGCTTATTATATTACTCAGTCTTTTTATACGGCATATGATATTACTCGTGAATGTTGTTTTATAAGGCATTACTCGGGATCGTCCTCTATAGTATATGGTAACACTCGTCATGCTCTGTTATCTGCCTGACTAAATCTTTTGCTTCTTCGTACCTTTTGACACCATATTGTATTGAATCCATGCCATCACCATCCATCGCACACTAATATCATTGCTCACACTCTTTTCCAAATCACACTTCAAATACCCATCATACCTTGTGACATACAATTACCCTTCGTCATACTCATCACGTTCATTTTCGTACATTTCACATCACCCTAAAATACTGTGTCACATCCCATCATACCTCGCCACACTCCTTCGCACTTAAACGCTCTCCATCATATTCCTCATTCCTCTTTAACCCCCCTCCCTCAATTTCCCTGAAACTTACCATCCGGAACTTATGGTGATACGTATTCGCGCGCTTCACTACTAGTCATTTTAATCGTCACGTTACGTCATACTTCTGTAGCTTATCACACAACAAAATGCCCACCATATTACGTCATATTCCTGTCAAATCCTCATACTCCATCACATCTCTTCATTGCTATACCACCTCAACATATACCATCTTACCCATTACATCCATCACACTCATACAACCTCATCATACTCCATCTTGTCCTTTTCATACTTTCATAGCTACACATTCTAATTGTACAGCAACTTGCCCATCACATGATATCACACGCCTTCAGCCCATCACATGATATCAAACTCCTTCAGCCCATCACATAATATCACACTCCTTCAGCCCATCACATGATATCACACTTCTTCAGCCCATCACATGATATCACAAGCCTTCAGTCCATCACACAATATCACACTCCTTCATCTCATCACATGATATCACACTCCTTCAGCCCATCACATAATATCACAAACCTTCAGTCCATCACATAATATCACACTCCTTCAGCCCATCACATGATATCACACTCCTTCAGCCCATCACATAATATCACAAACCTTCAGCCCATCACATGATATCACACTCCTTCAGCCCATCACGAGGTGTTGTGGTTATGATGGGATGTAATATGCACGAATTATGTCACATCCCATCATGCCACACAATGTTCTCACACTCCGGCACACTTCATCCTGACCCGCTTTATACATGGGCACTGCATCTGCTCCAGTATACCCAATCACAACTTATTATAATCCAGTATAATTTATCATATTCCAGTATACCACATCGCATTTTATCATACTCCAGTATATGCCATCGTGACTTATCGCACTCTAGCACACCCCATCGTATTTATCGTTATCCAGTGTACGCAATCATAACTTGTCGCACTTCAGTATACCCCTCATCGTAACTTATCATAGTCCAGCATACCCACTGTAATTTTTAGTACTCCAGAATACCCCATCATGATTTATCTACTCCAGCATACTGGATCGAAACTTATACTCCAGTACGCTTCATTACGTCACGGGTCGGGTGCGACATGAAATAAACAAGTTTATATTCCGTGTCGATCCTGGTTCCTACTGGCACGTGACTGAAATATGAGAAACGTCACTGTCGTTGTATTGCGCATGTCAAAATCGATGCGTTTTAGTAATTATTTGAACTGTTTGTCTGCCTTTGCAAATACATTTTTGGGGGATAGTTGGTTAAGTGGGTTTGCTGTTTGACTGGTTGATTGTTTGGTCATTTGGATGTTCGTTGCACTAGTTAAGTGATTGGCTTCGCCCGCTTGTTGACTTAACAGTTTGTTGTGGTTTGACATTTCATCCGGGTGGGCAATACTGCTCCTTGGACTTTTCAGTTCCGTGCGAAAATGTGCATGATGCTGTTCGGATGTCTTGTAGCGATGCCTAATAACGGAAAACATTAGACTGAACGTGCTTTCAGTGCAACGAGTGCACTTAGTTGGTTTCCTTCATATCCGCTGCAGCAACTGCCCCGAGCACAGTGAAGGCAATGTAGTTAGCAATTTTAGTTCTTGTCTGCCGTTCATTTTATGTAGAATCTGCCATCAGATTCACAGCAACAACAAAAAATGCATTTGTTCATGTCTGTTCAGGCGCTAAAATAAACATATCAGTTCATGCTGCGATATTTCGTAATTTATCGTAAATAATTCACGTTTTTGTTTATTTATTTTTCTCTTTCTGTTGGAGTGGTGTCTGCGACATGTGTACGTGAGTGAAGTACACAGGTGTTCGGTTTTATTTTAGCAACGAAATCTTTTTCTCAACCACATTTCACTTTGCAGTGATTGAGTTTTTTTCAAATCTTGTTGTAGAATGTAGAATTCTCTCTCCTTTCCAAGCCTTCCTTCGTTTCTAGCTTATACCGGTCCTCGATGTGTCTACGTCAGTCACAAGGGTGATAACCCGGTACTTCCCACCCATACTGTAAATACTTATTGACAGCTCGCATATTTCGACAAACTTTACGACAAGCACGTAATACATTACAACAAAATGTTGCAAGCAACATTACGGCAAACATTACAGCAAATGTTATGACAAACATTGCAACAAACGCTATAACTAAGATTACAAGAAACATTAAGTCAAACATTATAGTTAGCATTACGACAAACGCTATAACTAAGATTACAAGAAACATTAAGTCAAACATTATAGTTAGCATTACGACAAACACTATAACTAAGATTACAAGAAACATTAAGTCAAACATATCTAGCATTACGACAACACTATAACTAAGATTACAAGAAACATTAATTCAAACATTATAGCTAGCATTACGACAAACAATCATTACGGGAAACGCTGCGACAAAATTGCAACGAACATGGCAAACATTACAAATACATTACGGTAAAGTATACAACAAATATTGCCTTCGTCAGCATTAATTTATATCCCCCTAAAAAAAATATAATATATAGAACTATAATAAAAAGAAAAAACATGCACAGATATTATCATCAATGACATGGTAGATAAATACACATAAATATATGAGCCGGAGGGTGGGGTGGGGTGGTTGTCGATTTATTCTGACAGTGAAATGGCAATGGGCTTTCGAAAATAAACATATTAGCAATAGATGTAAAGTTTAGAGGAATAAAAAATTTGAATAATACTAAATCGTACGTAAACTGGGGGAATAAAATGTGGCAATGATATTAAATCATGCCTAGGAGCAGATATGAAGATTAGAGGAATACAAACTTAGAATGATACTAAATGACACAGAGAAACAGATAGAAGTTTAGAGGAATAAAAAGTTAGAATGATACTAAATCACACAGAGAAACAGATAGAAGTTTTTAGGAATAAAAAGTTAGAATGATACTAAATCACACAGAGAAACAGATAGAAGTTTTGAGGAATAAAAAGTTAGAATGATACTAAATCACATAGAGGAACACGAGAATCGTAGATTAGTGTAGAGAAGGCTAATAGAACACAGATGTGAGAAAAGAAACACTGCAGAGAAACAAATAGGATGATGAGATAAATAAAATGTACAAAGGGGAATGTACTCACTCATTCAAGATCACCTGACGTGTAATCGACCAGAGTGAATGTGGTGTTGTTCATGGAGTGGTCTTAACTAATTTACGAGACCATATCTAGTGAAATTTCCAGTTGATTCAGTATGTAACTTTCTTACATGTGCGCACAAGCATTACAGTCAGCCTTCAGCGAATGAGTGCCTTCGATCCTTTTATTTACATATTATATCTAACTGTTTGTAAATGAAATGTGGTTTCCATATATATTTATAAGTGATATGCTTTATTGCAAATAATGCATTCGTTTAAGATATGATTAAATATTTGAAAATCCTTTCCGTGAACGCTGAATTTGGGAGATTTATTCCAGTTTTCTTTTTAGTTGCTTAATGATTTGTAGAGATAATATTTAAACGAATTTCTTACAAAATCAAACCCATCCAGTTTCGTGTTTAAATGTTAATAATTTATTAATTATATTGATGGCTGTGATTGTCGTCCTAAACTTATTATAGCGTCCTAATCGTCTTAATAACTAATCCACTGGAATGTATCATCTCCTGTGTCTGGCAAATCAACTGTACATTGTTGACATTAATGCATATCAAGACCTTGCCGCCTGGAAAGAAACGTCGCTGAAACTCAGATATAATCATATACATTTGATATCAATCAAGTAAATTCTTAAAACAAGATTTATTTCCTGAAAACTCCGCATGCACATGATGAGCTCATCATTGTGCTTTCTGAATCATAATCGGTATAGACATTAGTGATGACATGCTGTCCATTGTAATAAACTATTTAGCACGCATTAACACCTTGAAAGAAATGGATTTAACTAGTCAATATTATCAGTACACTTCTTCTAGTTTGCTCTTCATTTTCACTATATTTTTTTCTGTTTTGTCTTTCTTTTTCTCCCGTGCTTTGCCTCTGTTCTTTGCCTTCTTCTTTCTTTCTTCTTTCCGTTTTTCTTTTCTGTAATTCTCTTTTGTCTTTTTCTTCTTTGTCTTTTTTTCTTAATTGTCTTTTTCTACTTTTTCTTGCTTTTCCTTTGGCTTTTCCTTTGTCTTACTTCTTTTTGATATTGTCTTTTGGGCTTTCGTCTTCTTTATCGTTTCCTTCTTCTTTCTCTTTCTCTTTCTTTGTATTTGTTCTTTCCCTCTTTTCTTCTTCTTTGTCCATCCACTTTTCTTGTCTATATCTTTGTTCTCTAGCTGTCTTATTTGTCTTTTTCTTCTTCAGTCTTTGTTTTGTCCTCGAAGTGTCCACATCTCCCAGATTTCCCAGAATCTTGGTAAGATTCCGAGACGTTGGTGCACAACCGACAGTCAAACAGAAGTCGTGAAAGAAAAGGCTGAAAAATAATGGTTGTGCTGAAGACAATACAGTGATTATTGTTATAAAGCCTTGTCGCCGCTGTACTCTGGGGTGACTCTCTCCTTCACCTCATGGATGTGCCAAATCATGATGGTCAAATGTTTGGATGTATTTGACACAGTGAAAGTTCGTTGGTATTAGATTATTCCCCTTTGTCTGGCAAATAATGCAAACAGAGAGATAATGTAATTGACCAGGACTCTTTATTTGGGAATAGTGTCAAACTCTGAACCAGCCTATTCTATAGGTGATCTGTTTTGATTCCAAGCCAAAGGACAGACAGAAGGCAAAAAATCATGCTGTGAAGACAAGTCACTGACAGGTGAACGTTGCCACAACAGTTCTGTTGCACCAGTAAAGGTGTGGGATACTGTTGTGGACCTAGCCTATGAACAAGGAGGTCAGCTTTGTGAACCCAGGGATACAACAACAATAATCATCATATGACAGGCAGTAGTGGAGCCACCAGAATTTAACACTAGGATTCGTGTCAATGAAAAGTTATTACAGGATGAGTGAGTAAAAATAAGAAATAGCCATGAAAACCTCAGTGCACTCAAAATTAATTTTAAGTTAAGAACTTGAGAACTGTTTTGCCTACTGTATGCATCTGGAACATTTAGAGAGTCTATTGGAACGTTATTATGGTTAGTCAATCACAAGTTTAAATGTTCGTACTTGAGAGACAATTATTACTCTTTTCGTGGGATTGATGATCCCAGAACTGTTTAAATTGATTTATAACTTTTGTGCTACTAAAGTAGTAATCTGAATTTATCTTTACTTTATTATCATCACTAATCATTTACCCCCTCCCCAAGAGTGCATGTTGTGAGTAATTCATAGTGACTGATCTAACCACCGCACGAAAGACAAAGCCCAAAGGTTAATAAACCTAAATCATAACTTTTTCTAAACTTGTTTATCATTTTTCTTTTGAAAATGCGAGTGTGGTATTGTCTTGTCTCGATTTTCTTTATGTTGTATCGTTTTGTATTGTCCACAATCTTTATCATCTCCATTCACACGTCAGCAAAGTGTAACCTTTCATGCAGAATAAAGATTAAAGAACCAGCCATTCATCCATGGTGAATCTGTGTGTGGATTCCTGTAGTAAACATCAACACAGATCCTATGTTGCTGCTGACAAAGTCATCTTCCTACTTCCCTTTTGCCAGAGAGAGAAGGGGTGTTGTGACATTGTTTGTCTGTCTGTCTTGTACATCTTTACTGTCTTCTTAGGTGTTTAAATGTCTGTCTTACTTAAACAACTTTAGTTGTATAACTGTATATCATACTCTGTACAACAGTTGTCTTCTTAGTTATATAACTCTCTGTCTTACTCTGTACAATTCTACGTTTAGTTGTGTAACTGTGTCTTACTTTGTACAATTTTACGTTTTAGTTGTGTAACTGTGTCTTACTCTGTATAATTGTACGTTTTATTTGTGTAACTGTGTCTTACTCTGTACTCCTATTCTGTATTCCTAGTTGTATAAATCTCTGTTTTGGAAAAAAAGTACCTGTCTTGGAAAACTGTGTCTTCTTACTTGTACAACTATTTGTCTTAGACAATCTTCTGATTCCTTGTGAAATTCAATCTCGCGGTGGTGAATATTTCTTTGGAAGCCGACATCAACAGAGGTACACATGTCCTACGCTGGAAACAATTTGCACTGAATTTTGTTTTCAATTCTTGCTTGGTGGCGTTGTCAGTTTCAATTGCTGTGACGCTAATAGCGTTTCGCCCTGCTCTGCCCATGTGTGTCACAGCAGTGCTTTTTTTAAGACATCGTTATTGTCTTAGTCGATTTTTCCGTCATTACCAAGGGAAAGCTACCACTTCCGTTACCATTGTGTCCTGCAATTAGCGTCAACAAAATTTGAATTGGAAGATTCATATTTTATTCGACTGGATGTGTGTGCAGCGCTATCCTTGATGATGAGTCTCACTAAAAAAAAATGCCGACACAATTGTTTGTTGTGCATACACAATTGGTTTTAAATTAATCAGCATTTGTTATTCTGTTTCTCTCTTTTTTTCTTTCAATTCCTGACAAATTTTTAATTGTTTTATTGTGCATGGATGTTTTCGACTCTGAGGCAGTGGTAGGGGATATTTATATTTAAATGTGTGATCAGTTTTATTTCCCTTACTGGTTACTTGTATTCTGTGTAACGAATTGTGTTGACCAGTTCGCTATTTTATTCTGTTATAGTCTTGTCTGCTTGGGTAACGAATTGTGTTGACCAGTTCGCTATTTTATTCTGTTATAGTCTTGTCTGCTTGGGTAACGAATTGTGTTGACCAGTTCGCTATTTTATTCTGTTATAGTCTTGTCTGCTTGGGTAACGAATTGTGTTGACCAGTTCGATATTTTATTCTGTTATAGTCTTGTCTGCTTGGGTACTAGGAACACTCCTCCGTATTTTCTTCAAATTCAGAACAGTTAAAATGCAAATGAAATAAAACTGTGTACCTCACACCACGTTTCTACACTCACATCCCCGGCTTATTTCAGATTTCAGCAGATATGAATTTGAACCCTTCCTTTGCTGGGCGAACAGTGGCGAAAGTGTATACCACTACTTTCTAAGACGATCTTCAGTGAGGACTGGGTTATTCTTAACGAATCTCGTAAGTAAAAACAGAACTGTATTCTAAGTTTTGAAATTGTGCTAGTATCAGGATTACTGTTTGTATACACTAGATACTTGAAACTGCTTGCTGGAACAAAAACGTTGGTCATTCATGCACAGCTCTCTGACACGGGTATATGTATCTCTCGTGCTGTTGTCAGACACAGGTGTATGTGTACCTCATGTGCTGTTGTCCTACATAGGTGTATGTGCATCTCTTGTGCTGTTGTCAGACACAGGTTCAGATGTATCTTAACTACAAGATTTAAGATAAATTTTAAATTATTGCTTCTAACAGCTAGAAATTCTAAAGTATTGTTCCTAATAACAAGTAATTATAAAATTCTTAAATAATGGTTCTATGAACTAGAAATTCTGCAAAGTGTTTAATAGCTAGAAATTCAGTCATTGAGTTTCTAATAACTATAAATTCTACAGTAGTGTTTCTAATAGCTATAAATTCTAAAATTTTATAATATAGAAATTCTAAAATAGTAATTTTAAAACTAAATATTGTAAAATCGTTTCTAGAGCTATACATTTTAAAATAGCTATTAATAGCTGGAATTCTAAAATACTGTTTCTAATTGCTAGAAATTCTAAAATAGTGTTTCTAATAGCTATTTCTTTAAAACTTCTAACAGGTAGAAATTCTAAAAAAAAGTTTCTAAAAACTAAATATTGTAGCTTTGAATTCTAAAATAGCTATTAATAGCTGGAATTCTAAAATACTGATTCTAATAGCTAGAAATTCTAAAATTGATTTTAATACCAAGAAATTGAAAATAGCTTTGAATAGCAAGAAAGTCAAAAATAGCTTTTCCAGTAGTTTATAAATTATAAAAATAGTGTTTCCTATAGCTATAATTTTTTTAGTTTCTAATAGCTAGAAATTTTAAAATATTGCTTTTAATAACTAGACATTCTAAATTAGTGTTTCTAAAAACTAAATATTGTAGCTATGAATTCTAAAATAGCTATTAATAGCTGGAATTCTAAAACACTGTTCTAATAGCTAGAAATTATAAATTAGACTTTCTAATATCTAGAAATTCAAATAGTGTTTTTAATAGCTATAAAGTGTAAATTAGTGTTTCTAATAGCTGGAAATTATAAAATAATGTTTGTAATAGCTAGAAAATGTAAATTAGTGTTTTAATAGCTATAAAGTGTAAATTAGTGTTTCTAATAACTATAAAGTGTAAATTAGTGTTTCTAATAGCTAGAAAGTGTAAATTTGGTGTTTCTAATAGCTAGAAAGTGTAAATTAGTGTTTCTAATAGCTGGAAATTATAAACTAGTTTTTAATAGCTGGAAAGTGTAAATTAGTGTTTCTAATAGCTATAAAGTGTAAATTAGTGTTTCTAATAGCTATAAAGTGTAAATTAGTGTTTCTAATAGCTATAAAGTGTAAATTAGTGTTTCTAATAGCTGCACCTGTAAAGAAAAGATACAACAAGCACATCATCAAAGTGGCAAACAATTAAATATTTAATAGTTGTATTGACTTAACACTTAGTTACATTAAAAGCTTTGTTTCTTGATAATAATGTAACATACACACGCGCGTGCGCGCACACCCACACCCACACCCACACCCACACCCACCCACCCACACACACACACACACCACTACTTTATTAATACGTCACTCGTGCAAAGTTTTATTTTAGAAATAAAAACATCTTTCACTTATTTATAACGTATTTCGTTTTGCAACCATGAGTTCTGGGTTGTTTGATCAAGTCATCTGTCAATACTGGGTCTCGTTATGTTCTAATAATGGAGTCTGTTTTAATTCCTCAATTTACAAGAACAAACGTTTCAATGCCGGATCTGTTTGTTTTCTAATTGTTGGTTTAAAACTAGTGTCAATGATGGATGTATTCATATTTTATTAAACGACTTAAACCTTTTAACGTTTACATACTAGGACGATTGCTTTATAGTTAATTGTTTTAAAGTTTAGTTACTGTAGCTATTAACATTTTCACCACAGTTTTATTGGGTTTCATACTATTTGTTTAGTTACTGTAGCTATTAACATTTTCACGACAGTTTTATTGGGTTTCATACTATTTGTTTAGTTGTAAAATCTAATGTTCTAGTACTGCGCTTAATAACATACATGCATTACTTCTGTATTATATTAACCTACCCCTAATAACTTCATTTCTATTCTCTGATAGAACTAGCCTGTGATTGTATTGACTCTATTGTTGAATTGTAATTATATGTTTTAGAGAGAGAGACTGTCTAACTTAAAATTATCCAACTGTGAGTCTGTGGAATATTGATGTCAAACAATGTATTTCATTAATTGTCATATGTAAATTTGAATGTTCATTTAATAAATTTATTTTTAAATTTATTGACCTTCTTATGCATATTGATAATCTTATGTTGGATAAGAAAGTGGTTGGGTGGGGATTCACTAAATATAGATTAAATTCGGATTTGTCTTCTTTAGTAAGAAGTTTACCACTCTTGGAAATATTATGTGACCGTAGATGTTCTTTTATGATGTGGAAGAGAGAAAACGTTTACATCGCCCACATATCTGTCAAGTGATAGACGAGTGGTGTCTGTTGGAAGATCATTAATATTAAAATTAATATTCTCACCACTTGCAATTAGTTATGAAAGATTAATTAATGGTAACAATCGTTTTCATTAACTAAGTGGCGTGCCCATCACAGGTCTATCAACATGCTTGAATTGTTGACTTGTAAGGCTGAAATTATTTGCATTTTGTAAACTATGGTCCATTGACGTGTCCGTATTAGTCTCATTAATGCTGTAACATTCGGCTTACTCATTTCTAAAACTAAGATATTAATGTTCTAGTCTAGATCTATTAATGTGTTTTGCTCTGTTAATGTTTTTCAGCAAATGTTCTCTCTCTCTCTCTCTCTCTCTCTCTCTCTCTCTCTCTCTCTCTCTCTCTCTCTCTCTCTCTCTCTCTCTCTCTCTCTCTCTCTCTCTCTCTCTCTCTCAAATGGGGCTAATGTATACTGTTCTTTGTTTGCCCACTCATTTAGAAACGTTTTGATTTATTTCCCTGTTTGGTAAAAGACACTGAAAGAAAGAAGAATTGTCTAAGTCATTATCCATTACCAATCATGGTCTAGCCCATAGTCCATGATGCTACAGTCCATACTTGCTTTCGCTTCTGCTAACCTCTTCTTCCCTATCGGTCCGTTCCTTACTTGGTCACTTGCTGCACCAAATTGTCACATTCGCATGGTCTCCACTTGAGGACAAATTGAATCAAGCCTCTCTCATTAGGCGCCATCCAGTTCCTCCACACTTCTTGCCTCTGACATTGAAGAGCTCTTTTCAAAACGAGGGAGATAACTGGTGAAGACGACTGAATAGCTGTCCAGCATTAGAAGGTGGATATATGTCACTCGCCTATCGAATGTCGGGCTTAGACGGCTAAGGTAATTATGAACATTTCTTTATATTCTGACGTAGATTTTTTAAGTAACTGATTATTTGAGATTTTCGAGAGGGTATACTTTTCCAGAGCATGAAGTAAAGAAGTGTGAGTTGAGGGTGGAGGTGTGGGGACGAAGAGGAGAGGACTAAGGATTAGCAAAAATAACCGTGTAAGTACCATTCTTAGTCAACTGACCATTTCTGCTGGAACACTAATACAGAAATAAATATAAATATTCAATTTCTTTTAAATCCACACATAGTGGAGAATGGATTTGCGTTGCTCCTACCCCCTTCCCAACTGCACACATTTTTGCGTACTTTTATATGTGTACTTATACACAAACGTTCTCAGGTCTCAGTAGATCTAAATATTATTCCTGGTGCTCAGTCAGATCTTTATGAAATCGTTAGACCTAAACGGACGTCCAAAGTATTCGATCAAGATTCATGTGCTCAGAGACGCCACTGTTACTAGCCATTGAATGTAGTCACCAGAAATGTAACCTTTGAATGTAGTCACCAGAAATATAACCATTGAATGCAGGTCTCCAGAAATTTTAACCATTGAATGTAGTCACCAGAAATATAACCATTGAATGCAAGTCACCAGAAATTTTAACCATTGAATGTAGTCACCAGAAATATAACCATTAAATGCAAGTCTCCAGAAATATAACCATTGAATGCAGGTCACCAGAAATATAACCATTAAATGCAAATCACCAGAAATTTTAACCATTAACTGTTGTCACCAGAAATATAACCATTAAATGCAAATCACCAAAATTTTAACCATTGGATGTAGTTACCACAAATTTAACCATTGAATGCAGTCACTAGAAAATTAACTATTGAATAGAGTCATCACAACTTTAACCATTGAATGCAGTCACCAGAAATTTAACCGTTGAATGCAGTCACCAGAAATATAACTATTGAATCCCGTCATCAGAACTTTAACTATTGAATGCAGTCACCAGAAATTTAATCCTTGACCATAGATGGATTCATTAACCAGAAAAATGACTATTGAACAGCGATGGAATGGATTAATAGGAAAAATAACCATTGACCTTAGATGGATTAATTTACCACCACCACCACCCCAAGAACCAATCATTTATGTGGAGGTTTTTCTACTTAAAAAGGTCACTGGTCACTAACAATAACAAAACACGCATTCACGAGAACTGTAAAGATCAACCGTGTATATAAACAGTCCTTGACCTATCCAAGTATAGGTTCACTATAGTAAATAGAAACCCGTCATCTAGTTTGTCATATAGCAGATGCCAATTAATTCATTCGTAAAATTTCACTAACCTTAATCTGTCAAAGTTGTATACATTTTGCTAATAAGTGCTGACTGTTTATTTGTAACTACAACACTTCCCACGTTTAGTAGAATTGTTCTGTGATATTCACTAGCCACTAAGCGTGCATGGAGAACACTGATCGTAAAACGTTAACAAACCAATCGTGTATCAAATATTAAACTCCGGAAATCGATAGTCATTAACCCTGAATGAACTGCATTTAAACCAGAAGCACAGTAACCAGACAGTAATATAGTGGATGCATGCCTTAAGACTTCTGTTTATGTGTAATCATGGAGTCTGTAAATTAGCCCAAAACAAATTAAGTCAGGCATCCAGTAAATGCTATGTTTATGATGTCCCTTGCTAATAATAATGATTGGATTTAATTTACTAGAAATAAGTCATTCAAATAGCTATGTAGGAGAGTTATTGCTCATTAAGGCTTGCTATGCTAGCCTGTAATTAATTATTGATGGAGTGTGTTTCAGACAGAAGACTAGCAAGTCTTATGACGTTTGCTTCGGTCAAGATTTTAACTTGTGTTAATTCATATATCACACTACGATTATTTCTTCTTTTTTCTTTACAATGTCTCTTTTTACATTTGACCTTTTGCTTTTCGTGATCCAGTTGCAATTTGCATAAAACTCTCATTGTTACTTAATATTTCTATTTCTATTGTAAATCTATACTCCCCCTTTTTTTACCTTCTCCCCTCTCTCTCCAATACACACACACACACACACACACACACACACACACACATTAAATAAATAGGAAACAGGAAATACTGAACAATCACGAAAGTTTGTGTGTGTGTGTGTGGCTGTGTGTTTGAGTGTGCGTGTTTGTGTGCGTGTGCTCGCGCGTGCGTGCGTTTTTGACCTTGATAACTCTCTGTTTAATTCTCCTTAAACTTTCATGAACATGTCATCCTCAGTTTCGTTTGTTGTTTTTAGTTTAAGTATCTGAAACTTCCCAGTCGACAGCAATTTACCGTCCTACGGAAATGCCACTGGATTATTTCAGACAGCGAGAAAGAAGGGCATATTATTTCAGACAGCGAGAAAGAAGGCATATGATTTCAGACAGACTGCTTCTCGTATTATTTTATTTACCTTGTCCGATCATGTATTCTACATATAATCACAAAGTACGATTACTAAAATGAAATTAAAAGCAATGTATTTTAAGTGGCCTTTTAAGTTTACACAAATCGTTAAAACTTATATTTTCAGTTATTTAAAGAATACGATTACTACAGTGAAATTAATAGCAGGATATTTTCAGTGGCCTTAAGTTTACATAAATCGGTAAAACATATTTTCAGTTATTAAAGAGTATGATTACTTCAGTGAAATTAATAGTAGGATATTTTCAGTGGCCTTAAGTTTACATTAATCGGTTAAACATATTTTCAGTTATTTAAAGAGTTCGATTACGAAGATTGTATTTGTTTTATTTTATTTCGATTTTTTTTGGGGGGAGGGGGTCATAAATTGTATCGTCTGATAAAAAATATATATCTTTTTTATACTTTCAGTGTATTTATTGTATTTCTGTTTGCAACAACCATCTTTCTCATCCGTACACCTAACCCATCATTAACTGCTTTTTGGTCTGTAAGCAAATATGAATTGTCTGTTCACTACGTTCGCTAACATTTGTTTAAGTGTGGAATTTTTAAAAAAACAAACAGTATTGATGTTTATTTTAAACTGATGATGCGAAACTCACCGTCAGTGTTCAGTATAAGTGAAATGTAACTGATGATTTGTTTTGCTTCGCTCAACCCGCGTTCATACTGTAATCAGCGTGTCTGTAGCCAAGTGATTTTCAAGGAGTAAAATGCAGTTATCTCCCTCTCTTAAGATATACAATTAAATTAACTTATCTCAGCCATTATGCCGCGATTTGAACCAAGAAGCCCAGACTTTTGTAATTCTCATCCTTTTAAATTTCATCATCACCATTATCCTTATCAACAGCATCAACACTTTGGCCCTTCTTCGCGTATCTCATTTTAAGGGCGCAATACGTCGTGTCCGCGGTATGACTTTGCTGTGTACCCATCTGAGGTTGCCAGCCCAGCCTCCTCGCTGCCACGAATAGTCCCAACCACAACATACTTCTGTGTTACCTCGGCCACTTTGCCGTCTGTTGGACGAAAACTGATTAGATAACACAATTCAACCAAGGTCTGCTTGCAATCCTCGTCACGCGCCGCTCAGAGCGAAACTGTTTCACAGATCCCTACATGGTGGTGACGTCACTGCGGAGAGCGGCTACAGACTGAGACTATACTAATGCGGAATTTATTGAAAATCTTTACGGAGAGTTACACCGCTGAATAATGATTCGTTGGGTTTTATTTTGTTGTTGTTGTTGTTGGGCTTTTTCCTTATTTTCTTTGGACTGGAGCGGGAGTGGGGTGGGGAGAATAACTCTTACCGGGTTCCATTCTTATGCTCCTTTATAGATCTCTTGTTCCCTCCAAGCGTCTCGTATACAATTCAACGTGCATTTTCACACGCTTTTCAGTTTTAATAATATTTAGGGATGGGTAGGGGTGGCACGAGCGGCTCGATGTTGATTAAATAAATGAAACTGACAAAATAACCCCTGACGTACAGACCACACATCTCTATAAGACGTTACGTAGTTTAAGAATTTATAACAACAATTCGCCAACGAACACCCAATCTCAAACCTGACAACAACAAAAATATTGATACTGACAGTTACTAAATTAGAACGAACATGACAAACGTTTAGTGATATGTTTAATTTGATACAAGAAAAATGGCGGGCAGCAGGAAGATAAATATGAAATCATTTCCACGCGTACTTGTCCACCACATGTTTCAGCATAGTGCCCACTTTATTTTGAAAAATGTGTTATGGTTCTTAAGCGCTTCGGACTTGCTGCTTGCCTGTGATGAGCGTGAAGGTTGACATTTCGATGAGTGTCAAGGTTGACAATGCAATGAGCGTCAAGGTTGACATTTCGATGAGAGTCAAGGTTGACATTACGGTGAGCATCAAGGTTGATATTTTGATGAGTGTCAAGGTTGACAATGCAATGAGCGTCAAGGTTGATATTTCAATGAGCGTCAAAGTTGACATTACGGTGAGCATCAAGGTTGATATTTTGATGAGTGTCAAGGTTGACATTACGATGAGCATCAAGGTTGATATTTTGATGAGTGTCAAGGTTGACATTTCGATTTGTGTTTTTGTTGACAACTGGCATCAAACGTCCATGTGCAGTGCTTACATCGGAATTAGGTAACCAGGCGAAGGTGGGGCCCGTACATTTCAGTTAATTTAGAAATAGTGATTAAAATGGGGCACAGAGTGCCTGCAATAGTTTTGGTCTTGGATAGTGCTTTGTGAATCATACTCTGTTGAATGTGAAAATGGCAGCTTCCGGTGCCTTCATGTGATCAGAAAGTTAAATATTTAGCTAATTATTACAATTTGACCTAGAGTGCTCTTTGTTCAAGTAGCGGAAGTGACTCTGCCATCACTCGCAATCTCAATAGAGGTGTTTTTCTTAAAGACACACACACACACACACACACACACACACACACATATACGCGCAAACATGCACAAAAATGAGTCCTGAGCAAAGTCACAAACTGGAAACCTATATTTAAGATTAACTCCTGAACAGAGCTACACTATATAAAAAAAATAATAATAAATGCTCTGATTACAATCGAGCTCTGAACGAAGCCATAGCTTAAACTGCAATACACTTGTATCAACTGTCCTTTTGTTTGTCTTCTAGTTCGTAGCATAGTATTTCATGTTTTTAATATTCCTCTGTCTGTCGTGTAGTTCTTAACATAAACATTTACTCACACACACCTTACCCCTTTCTGAAGACAAACGGAAATTAAGAGCACTCCATGTTAAGCCCACCACAAAAATAATGAAAATAAAATTATCCATTCCCGTTGCGCTTTTTTCCTCTCTCTTAAACTGTTAGCGTTGTAATTTGCTGAAGCCAGGAAACGATGTATTGATGGCTGCATTCGTTGGCAGAAATGAGTACCGCCATGCTTCTAAGCTTGTCATGATGAGTGCTCTGCAGTCAGTAAGCACGAATCTCCAGTGTGCAGAACTGGTTTGACTGCTTGATGACAATATCATTAAAACCCAGTGCAATGACAATGCCATTATCACCACAGCTAGGGGACAATGTCATTAAAAGCACAGCGTGATTTCAGTTATATCATTCCATCTCAGTGGGATTTGAGTAATACCATCATAAGTTCGCTTAATTACAATATTAATTTCAAGATTACCACGATTTCAGTGACACCATTAAAACCTGTCTTGATGATATTGCCTTTAAAACACAGTGTGCATTCAGTCATAATATTACAACCCATCTTGATGATATTGCCTTTAAAACACATACAGTGTGCATTCGGTCATAATATTACAACCCATCTTGATGATATTGCCTTAAAACACAGTGTGCATTCAGTCATAATATTACAACCCATCTTAATGACATTGCATTAGGACACAGTGGGCATTCAATAATCTTTAAAATACAGTGTTGTCACATAATGGCTAATGTAGCCCACACGTACCCTTTCTCTTTAAATAGGCTACATGCAAACCTACATTCTAGAAAGGCTGACCCTTATCCCCAAGCTGGAGACACTCTTTCTAAACTAACAAATCAAAGTGCAGCTTAGCCACTCAAATAAATGTACTAGAAACTTACTTGTAAATTCATTGTAAACTCACATGAATCAAGTGCAGCTGTCCACTGAGGCAATACATATTTTGTGTCCCAGGCTTAATAAGTTAGAATCATATTACTAATCCTTATTGCCAGTTATCAGCACAGCAAGAAACCATCCTCTGTATATATTACTGCTGATGGTATACGGTTTTGCTTGCCAAACTAATATTATATTCATGCTTATCTCTTGGCATTAACTATATATTTGATATTGCTATATTTTGTTTATGATATTAAAATGTATGACTATGGAAGTAAGAGTGTACTGTCAGAGAACACATGAGGATGAATTCTTAGCCCATGTGTATTTTACTGGCAGAATCAGCACTTTATCTGAGATGTTGATCAACGAGCATTGAGCCGAGAAACAATGCCAGAATGAAATCATTTTATGTTGCAATGAGTATTGCTCTATGAAGCAAAACCAGATCATAATGACCCACATGCCAAGGACCGGTTCAATGAACCATATGTGCGTCTGCAAATGCCATTCACTGGGACCCTAGATGACACCCCAGGCGAACCTTAAGTTATGTATTTATAAAATTAACAACCACACAGCTTCAGTCAAGATACAATCAAACTCACTTGAACTTTAATCACAGTGCTTTTAGAGTTCACTCAGAAACATTCAGTGTTCTGTTATAAACTCAGTCTTAGTTCGCTCATATGAATGAACCAAATAACTACTACAGCACCATATGACTCAAACTATCATTCTAGGAATGAGTGTGAAAGTGCATCAAACGCAAGAGATCTCAGCAAACAGTGCCTTGAATGGTCCCTTAAATATTGGACTCTTTCACAATACGCTGTGATTGGTAATGCAAATGAGTTGCCATAGACTCTGGTATTCGTATCGTTGCTTCAGTATACTAAGGCTGGATTGCATATCCTGTCATTGTTTGGCCTTGTTCACTCTTAGGTTATCATGCGAGCTTTTGTCATGCTGTCTGTTTGGAATACAGGCAATTGTGTCTACATACTATCTGGTTGTATTATCTTGTGTTTGGCTGAAGAACTTCAGTGTGTCATTGATAGAACTTCAGTGATAGAACTTCCCGGCAATCTGTTGGAATAACAGTAATTGTATTGCTACGCTAACTGTTGGGCTATCAGTGAATGTATTGCTACACTAACTGTTGGGCTATCAGTAATTGTATTGCTACACTAACTGTTGGGCTATCAGTAATTGTATTGCTACGCTAACTGTTGGGCTATCAGTGAATGTATTGCTACGCTAACTGTTGGGCTATCAGTAATTGTATTGCTACACTAACTGTTGGGCTATCAGTAATTGTATTGCTACGCTAACTGTTGGGCTATCAGTGAATGTATTGCTACACTAACTGTTGGGCTATCAGTAATTGTATTGCTACACTAACTGTTGGGCTATCAATGATTGTATTGCTACGCTAACTGTTGGGCTATCAGTAATTGTATTGCTACACTAACTGTTGGGCTATCAATGATTGTATTGCTACGCTAACTGTTGGGCTATCAGTGATTGTATTGCTACACTAACTGTTGGGCTATCAATGATTGTATTGCTACGCTAACTGTTGGGCTATCAGTGATTGTATTGCCACGCTAACTGTAGGGCTACCAGTGATTGTATTGCAGCACTAACTGTTGGGTTATCTGTGATGATAAAAATAATAGCAGCATATCTTTCAGCTATCGCATCTTGCCACGTCTTGTTGTACAAAATTACGGTATTTTCCAATCTATTGAATATGTTTGATGCTTTCACGCTAGCTGTTTCCATACTTAATCTGTTTCTTTATTTTTATTGTTTCACATATTTTTTGTACTTAATGAAATGTTCTGATTTAAAACATCTGCATACATAATACTGACGAGGCTCAGACGCGTATGTCTCCGTGCTCTTAGATCATAGACTGCATGCTGGTGAAGTTGAAAACATCTTATCAAGAAAAAGCAAAGAAACCGTATTTCGTATCTCTGCGTGGTTTTATTTTTATTTTTTGTTGTTGTTTTTATTCGGAAAACATAACTTCTTTGACCGATTGGAAGATGTGTTCCGGTGAATTTGGTTTTCTATTTTTTTTTAGGATTTTTATTTTCTTCCAGTAAACCGCTTTCTTAATGTATATTTTGGTGAAGTTTTCTTGATTTTTGTTTTTCATTTTTCCCTAATGAAAAATCTATTCTTGTTGGCGTTTGAAGGAATACCGTTTATGTTTTAGAGTTTCAAATACTTTAATATTTTTTTAAATATTGGGGAATGTTGGTTTATTTTTTGCTTTTTAAATCGGGACGAGTAAATATAATTTAAGATCGAAAATGTTTTGCTTTCTTTTATACAGAAGATTAAAGATTAAAACCTGTTTCTATCATCATATCGGAATTTCATGTTCAAACTATAATTTGTAACGTGTGGCTTTGCTTCTCATTCTGCTTCTATTTTTTCCCTATCATTCTCTGTTCTTTTTATTTCTTTTTCTCTGACATTTCTTTAATTTGTTTGAATTCTCTCTCTTTCCCCTCTCTCTCTCTCTTTTGGACTCGCTGTTTCTCTCTCTCATTCTTCCTCTTGTCCCCGTTGTCCTTGTTTCTGAATTATTGAACTGCAGCAAATAACAGGCAAACATGCACTGATTGCGTTAAACAAAGTTACTCGGTCTATTACTGAGATTATCAAATCTGTGTACAGACCTTTTTCTGACAGTTAGCTGTGATACGATTTTAATGGAAAGTTTGTTCAGATTTCAAGCTGAATGACTTTGCACTCGAAAGCGTTTAGGTGAAGCTGCGATAAGAGCTTAGTACATATCAACTTTCTGTAATGTAACTCTCTGTTTGAGGGTGAAATTTGCATTCGTCTTCCATTCGCTAAACAACTAAAACATGATAACAAAATGGTTAACAATTTTGAGCCAAATATTATGAATGTTTTAACTATTTTTTAAAAAGAAAGTGTGGAACTTCTCTTGGTCTCGCAATGAAAAGCGCGTTCAAATAAAGTGTCTCTGTAACAATCATAGACAGACAAATAAAATGTTTGTAACAATAATATACAAACAAATAATGTGCCTCTGTAACAATCATTGACAGACAAATAAAATGTTTGTAACAATAATATACAAACAAATAATGTGCCTCTATAACAATCATAGACACACATACAAACATCAATATTTCCATAAAACCAAGTTCAAATAATGTGTATACTACAGAGTATTATATCCTAAAATACAATTCAACAATTTAATGTCAGTACAAACCACAGGATAGTTCTTATCAGAGAACAGAAATGAAGTTAAGAGAGATAAGCGATAATAGTTTCTAAATAACCTGGTTTAAGTGCTGACTCAATAGTCTTTGGCACACTTGTAACAATGTCACATGTTATTGTCCACTCATTCTCCTGAGCTAACATGAGTGTTCATTCGTAATATAATTTTGCTCAAGCAGAACAACAATTGTAGCTATTTCTAGTAACTTCCCTGTACCAGAAATTGCTTGATGTAGTCAGCATACCTTGCAACCATACATCAATGGAGTGTAGAGTATTCTAACACATACACACTGCAGTAGGGGCTTCTCACTTCTACATTGCGGATTATAATCAGTAAACCTGGAGATTGATTTCACACAAATAAATGCTACTTTTTCCCTGTAAAATATAATCAGTAAACCAGGAGATTGATTTTACACAAAGAAAGGCTACTTTTTCCCTGTAAAATATAATCAGGGAGCAAATGGTAAGTTAACAATTTATCCCTTTCTTATCTCCCTTCTTTCTTACATTCCAGTCTCAAATTACAGTTTCCTGCAACAGTACTTATTAGCCCAATACATCCACACAACATAATAAATATGGTATCAATTTCAGTTTTATGAGCGGTTTCACTAGAAACAATGTCAAATGTTAGCATACTACAAATAAGCATCATAGTTCACAATTTGTAGAAATAATAGTCTACTCACATAATACATCTCAACTTAAACTGCATGTATAACATATCAAATGCACAACTAGTCAGTTAACTAACCATTAAGCTAATGCTTGCCTTTCAAGACCTGACTTCTTTCCACACCAAATTCAATTGATTAGACAATAGAATTCTCCACAGCATTTAAACTTTTTGATCTCAGTCCACTGACTTGTCTTGTTCTCGTAAATCTTAACCTTTGGATAATAAATCTAGTTGGAACTGGTTTGTTTTACATCAGCAATTTCTAGCATATTCTCAACTCGAGTGTTTACTCCAACTCATATACCTATAGGCAAATTTACTCTGTCACATACATATATATTGTATAAACGTAAAATAATAACCTAGATAAGTTTTATTTGCTAAATAAGGGTCATTTGTCCGAATTTCCCATGACGTATTGAACTAAAGCATCTCTCTTATGTTCGGCATTTTTAATTAATAAATAAAACGACTTTTCAACCCAACAGCCAGGGACATAAAACACAACATTATTTCCAACTGTGATGTGATGTTGGGAAAGAGACCTGAGTGGGGTGAGGTGTTTAGATAATATTAATGATTTCGTTTTATCGGATGTGACGCCAGCACTTCGTATGTTGCCTCCACCGTCTCGTCACCAGTCGGCTGAAGACAACGAGCGTGACGCTAAAGCAGTATATCTTTTGTAGAGGAACACATGGTTCGACTCATCCCCACCAATCAGAATGAAGGCCCGAGCGTGACGTCACAACATGGCTTTGCTCTCCATACATTCATCCAACAGCATGCGGGTCACGTGTTCAACGGATCCCAAGAGATGAAGACAGCAAAACCGATCACAGAAAAAGACAGACACGTTCCAACAAGAAGGCCGATACATTCTTAGCGGATTAATAGCAGATCATGTACAGGAATATCTATCTTTTCGGACCCGATGGCTGGTCATCACAAGGATCGGATTAGCGGACCTTGATGACCAAATTATTCTTTGGTATATTAAAATATTTCACACACACAAACACACACAAACACACACACACACACACACACACACATATATATATATATATACACACCACACACACACACACACACACACACACACACACACACACACATATATATATATACATACATACACCAAACGTACACACACAAGCATGTATTCTTCTTCAGCATCAACGCCCGTCAGAACATCGACAGCACCCGAACCCAGAAACACTGCTGTCAGGTTCCTGTATATTATGAGCGAAATTATTACAGTATATAATGTCCCTAATTTTAACAATAAAGGATTTGCAACTCGAAAATAAAAGTGAGGAAAATGAAGCTTTTAAAAAAATCTAAAACTGACAAACAAAGACAAAAATAAAATTCATCGATAATTGAAAACTTACTGAGAAAAGGGGCCTCACAGGTAGCACAAGTTTGTATCGTGACTGAACAAGAACATGACACAATGACTATAAGAAAGAACATGATGACAAAATGACTACAAACAAGAACATGATGACACAATGACTACAAATAAGAACATGAGGACACAGTGACTACAAATAAGAACATGAGGACACAGTGACTACAAACAAGAACATGATGACACAATGACTACAAATAAAACATGAGGACACAGTGACTACAAACAAGAACATGAGGACAAATGACTACAATCAGGAATATGTATTACAAACAAGAAAATGATGACAAATGACTACAAATAAGAACGTAATGACACAATGGCTACAAACAAGAATATGTTCTACAAACAAGAACATATTGACAAATGAGTGCAAACAAGGACATGATTACACAATGACTACAAAGCAAAAATATGTACTACAAACAAGAACATGATGACACAATGACTACAAGCAAGAACATGATAACAATAACTACAAACAAGAGTAGGATAACACAACGACTACAAACGATTGCAGAATGGGCACAATGACTAAAAACTAGAACGTGATGATAAAAATTGTACTACAAACATGAAATGACATTGGGACGAAAGAGTGCAAACATGAGACTGTTTCCTTATCAGGACAGTTTGTTCCCTGTCTCAGTATCTAAAATAACGCCGCCCATCACACTAGTGCCGATTATGCCAAAACAGAACGCAAAGACAAAGTGAGGACGATTACTATTTACCGTCCACCGTTAACAAGAGCAGGATCAGCAAGTCACCCAATCAGATCACCAGAACAGCGGAGAAACATTCTTCTGCTCGGAAGATAACCCACAATGGCACGAAAGCACTCTGCCGCCAAGAAGCGGAAAGAACAAAACAAGTACACTTAGATCCCCATCCCCCATTTAGCTCTTCCACATAATCCCCATTCCCTACCTTGCCTAGACTTTACGCCATAGATCGAAGTAGTCGACCAGAGAAAATGTATTCATTGACACGGTCAAGGTCCCTTATGTTAGCTATGTTGTTTTCATCGTGCTCTGCTGTTTATGACAGCGTCGAAAGCGTCTCCAGCAGTAGCACTGTCTTGTTTACTGTATGTTTAGAGACTACGTCTTCCACTTTCATAAACTGTATGTTTAGAAATTACGTCTTCCACTTTCTTAAACTGTATGCTTGTCTTCAGCAACACGGTGGGTTAAGGTTAGAGTTTGGGTTAACTTAAGTTTATTCTTAAAATTAAAGAATATATAAGCGAGAATGACCAACACAGGCCATGCTCCTTTGAGTGGGATTATTTGGTGATAAGTTTGGTGCACATTTGGCTGGTTACAAAATGGGCCTAATCTTATCTGGTGCAAACTTTGATTGGTTGAGAGAAAAGGGTATAGTTTTTGTCTTCTCTGATTGGCGAACACAACTCAACGCTATTTTCAACTCAAACCGCAAAAAGCCAACAAAATCGCGAACTCAGCTACGGCTGGAAGGCACTTCCCTTATTTTTCACCACCATACTCTCAGTGTTGGAACGTGATCCGCTTTATCCCCACCAATCAGAAAGACGGTAAGAAGACTACGAGCGTGACATCAGCGCAGCTTTCCTAACTCCACGTGATCTGCACATCTTAACAACCAGAACGAAAGCTGGGAGTGTGAGATCTGTCATTTTGACTGGAAATCTCGGGTTCTGCAAACCACGTAATCTTGACACAGCACACCTGTCTATTTGCCAGGATAAATTTATTTCATATTCGTTTTCTTCGAAACAAACAAAATATAACAAGTAGTGCGGTATGCTTTCAAAGCATTGGTAAATATGTGCTCATTTGGGAGAGATAATTCAAAATGTGGAGAACTTACGATTAAATGTTTACAGGGATTAAAAATGGCGGTTTGTTGTTGCTTTGAAAAATAAAATTAATTTTCATTTAGTTGACTAGTTCAATTAACTAGCGAATCAGCTTCGGAACTAGTCAGTTGAGAAGTGTGGAATTACAACACTCATATATCATATACAATATCAACTCGCATTTTCTAATTTAGTCAATGTATTTAAAATCGCTTAGATTTAGTTAGATTCTGGTCTTGTTCTACCTAGTAGTTAGAAAACAAACTTGCTGCTTTTTACTTTAAAGAGAACCGTTACGTTATGGCTGCTCTTCTGCTTCAGTCCTTGTGTGAACTAAGCAATTAATGTGTCAAATATTTGTTAAGGGTACGTTTGTGTGTGTGTGTGTGTGTGTGTGTGTGTGTGTGTGTGTGTGTGTGTGTAATGAGAAAGAGATATAATACAGCAATCAGAAATGTTAAAATAATATGTAAACATGTCCAATATTTTTTAAAGTGTATATATATATCAGAACATATTTTGATATTTTTTTTTTACCAATCAATCCTCTCTTACTCCTCACTCATGAGCGCTGAGTTTGGCGATCATAATTGCATGCGTATGAAAATCTTTAGATAATTATCATTCATATTATCATAATTATCGTCATCGTTCTCATCATCTCATATATTATAATATATTATTATTTTATATAATTATTATAATTATTAACGTCCTCATGTTCATCGCTTATATTAATTAACTATAAACCAGAGAATTGCACGCACAAATTAATCATTTGTACCAAAAGTGCCCATCATTCGAAATTAATGCCGCATTACGGAGTGTTTTAAAAGAATCGGTGACGTCAAAAGTACTCAGAGGCAGCATTTGAAGACCATATTTCAGCATGGCCTTTGGGTTTTTGTTTTCGATTTTTTCCCTTTTTTTTGCCTTTTTGCAATCAACGCGACTTTTTATTTCAAAGAGAATTTTCATTTCCCTGATTTGATTGTCTTTTTACGCTTGGTGTTTTTGTTTAATATGTACTTTTAGAATGGTATATTATTTAGTAATGTTTGTTTAAATATATTTTGAAATTACTGACGACAGTAACAAAAAAAAATCTTTGGCTTCATTACCGTCTAATACTCTGTTTCTATTTTTTTGTATATAGATGCATCTTTTTTTTTTATCTAACAAAACATAATTTGAAAGCACCAATCATTCCACGGTTTCTTTGTTAATTCTTCATTTCAGAATTGAATTCCAATTTAATCTTCTGCTAACTTGATACGAAACAAAACTAAAATGAAGAAATATACGTATTAAAAATCTCTCTCTCCAGCCCTCTCTCTCTCTCTCTCTCTCTCTCTCTCTCTCTCTCTCTCTCTCTCTCTCTCTCTCTCTCTCTCTCTCTCTCTCTCTCTCTCTCTCATATATATATAAACAATAAATGAAAGTTGAATAATTCGAGCTGTATTTAATGGTCAATAAAAATATCACGCCATAGATACCGCTTTTCTCGTTTGATGTCTTGTTAATTGTATATATTATACTTGCGCTGAATGTTTGTTTCAAGTTTTACTTTTAGTTATAATAGTTATAATGTTCTTTTCTGTCTAATACAACCCTGTCGTCCGTTCTTTTAGAAACACATTCTTTATTTCCGTTTTTCATTTTTATATTTGTATCTCTGCCTCTACTTGTCTGAGCCTACTTATTTGTCTCTTTCTTACCGTCATTCATTCTCTCTCGCTGTCTGCCATCTCTCTCTCTCCCCTCTCTTTCTCCCCTTTTCTCTCTCTCCCCAAAACAGCCTACCATTCTAGCTATCTGACTACACACCTCCTTACCTACCTATCTATCTATCTATCTATCTTTCATTCTATCTATCTGTCTTAGCTATATGACTTCTATCTAACTATCTGTCTGTTCGTTTGTCTAGTTAGATATCTAGCTATCTTTCTACATCCTTACCTACTTACCTGTCTATCTATCTACCCTATCTACCTATCCATCAGTCTGTCGGTCTAGGCAGCTATCTAGGTAGCTGCCTCCTTACTTATATATCTGTCTGTCGGTCAAGCTATACATCTGTAATAGTTGTCTGTCTCATTGTCTAAGGAAACTGTATGTGTCTAATCGTAGCATATCTGCCTTATCTTTTTGAATGTATTTCAGTCTAGCTTGATTTTACTATGTATAGTTAAAAAAAATAAGTGTGATCTTACAATCACTTCTTAATTAAGCCTTGCGGATTTATCACATCAGAGCAGCAGCAACAAATTCTGTGAAGAATATTAAATATGCATCAAATTAAGGTTTAATATGCGGTAAAGAAACTAAATAGAGAACTCTAATCTTTACTGTCCTTATTTAAAATGCATAAATAATTGGGACACGTATTGATAAACTTCGACCGTTTCTGTGTACAATCAGTACAGGACAGAACCCATTAAAACTTTGTAATAATTAATATACTGTAAAATAGCAAATATACATAAATTTGCCTAATTCCTCTTCTTTTCCTACTTATTGCATGCGCATTACTGCCTCAGAGGGAAAGGCGATCTGTTAAAGTTGTTTAAAATTTAAATTTGTTAGTGTACATATTGAAAAAAAATAATATTTATTTTATTAAAATAATCTGAGATACTTGCACTCTGCCAGATCAATGCTAGCCTGAAAAAATTCTTGAATACCACGAGAGAAAGAGTGTCTTCCTTAGATCCACAGTAGGAATGTTAAGATCTAAGCCATTGGTAAGGCCCTGCGTGCACATGTACAATAACATTACTGCATACCGATTTAGTCTTTTTTCATAAAACGTGGGCAAACTTTTGTTACTGAAATATGTAAACCTCTTTTCCCAACATGAAACATAAAACGGTTCTGAGACATAGTGAAACATAATTGCCATCTTTTATGCTAATGCCATTATGTTGATAGCGGAGCAGGGTAGACCGCTCTTGATCATGTTATTGACTGGATCAGGGGAGACAACTCTCGGTCATGTTATTGATTGGAACAGGGTAGACACAACTATTAGTCATGTTATTGATGCGGTTCAGGGTAGACAACTCTCGGTAATGTTAATGCGGATCAGGGAGACAATTTTCTGTCATTTTATTGATGCGGATCATGGTAGACAACTCTCTGTCATGTTACTGATGCGGATCAGGGTAGACAACTATCGATCATGTTATTGATGCGGATCATGGTATACAATTCTCGGTCAAATTATTGGTGCGGATCAGGGTAGACAACTCTCGGTAATATTATTGAATCAGTTCAGGGTAGACAACTCTCAGTCATTTTATTGATGCAAGGTTTTCTTAGTTGAGTTTAAATATTCATACTGGTAATGAGAAGATTATTTCCATGTTGAATGTGGATTGCTCAGGAAGTATTGTATAAGAATATGTACTTTACGTGTGTAACATATGAGCGAGATTTGTCGTTTTGGCGACCGTTAGCTATTCATTCTGTCATATCGAAAATTGTAAGTTCTCTTTCAGTCTTCCTCCTCCCCTGTCTCTGTTCTCTTTCACTCTTTCTTCTCTAGTTCGCGTCTTCATTTATTCCTACCATTTTAAACACCGTTTTCTGTTTCTGCTTTTCAATAAAGATAAGATTCCTTTACAACAATGTTTTCAGTTTGCTGAGGGCCAGGCAGGCAACATAATTTAAGATCCTTTCTTTGTTTGATTCAATTACTCTTCTTCCTATTGTTTCTCCTCAAGGCCTATGTCCTAAATTCACTCTCTTTGTTTGTCAGTGTTCTTGCATTTGCTTCAGCTCATTGGTGGTATATTAAAGTTGCCGCTATTTCTTGTTGACATACTGAAACTGGTGATATTCCTTGTTGGTGTTCACATTCAGAACGCTTGGAGACTTTTCTTGAGGAATTCTTTGAGACATGTCTCTTAAGAATGCATTAAAACTATTTCTTGAAGAACGATTTTACATTTTAATTCATAGACAATAGCTGGGATTTGAATGGAAGAGGGGAATTGATCGCCTGTTTACGCATATTTGTGTGTGTATCCGAGTTGGAGCGTGGCGTTTGGTGTGCTATGTGTGAGTTGATAAAGTGTAAAGATTTTTTTTCTTATATTCATACTGCCAAGTAGAACGATGCACTACGAAAACACTAAATCCTACCACACTTAACTAAAGGACTGAATTACGCTTTTTTATGTGATGGAATGAATAGCAAAAAATAAAATAAAAGCATAAAGAATAAAACAGATTAGTGTGCAATGGTCCTGCCTTAAATTTATCTAGTTCAGTTCAGAGGGGGGGAGGAGACTCCACAAAGTGAACGGATTGATGGTTTCGTCCATAGATTTCATTACAGTTTTCTTTTGTTTCTTAGAAAATGTTACATATTTCGTTTGTCTCTTAGAAAATGTTACATTTTTCTTTTGTCTCTTAGAAAATGTTGCAGAAAATTTTGTAGTGTTTCAGTTTATAATGGTTGACAGTGGAGCATATTGTGTAATCTGTTAGTCTGTCATTTGTCAAGATAATGTTGATTTATAATTTATCTGCATGACGTCGTGTTACTATTTTTAGTTTTGTAATGTTGGATACCAGTTATTCGACTTGAAGATATTTGTGGTTGGAAACGTCTTAGTGCTCACAATATTAAGCTCATACATTTTAGTGTTTCTTGATAAAGTAAATATAATTTATGAACATGATAAAGAAGACAACTTCTGCCCAAATAATAGTGTGCTCTCATTCCCAGCATTAATCGTTTCCATATCTTTTCAAGAAAATAATCAATCGCAGGTGCATAGGCACCTGTCTGAGAAATCAACGAACGCTGGGAGTGGGTCTTAAATTGTTCAGTGATTCTAATATAGGTTATGCACCTTAACTTTTAATAATAGACTGGATATTTTATTCTAGGCATTATGTAACAAATAGCAATGAATTCGTATGTATTTGATTCTAGGCATTATGTAACAAATTGCAATGGATTCGTATGTAATTGATTCTAGGTATTATGTAACAAATTGCAATGAATTCGTATGTAATTGATTCTAGGTATTATGTAACAAATTGCAATGGATTCGTATGTAATTGATTCTAGGTATTATGTAACAAATTGCAATGGATTCGTATGTAATTGATTCTAGGCATTATGTAACAAATTGCAATGGATTCGTACGTAATTGCAATGTATATAGGATCACGCCATAAAAGAAGATTTGATTATGTATCTCCTGAGTTAAACAAGAATTCCTTGTGGGGGAGGGGGGTATTTTCGGTAATGATTGTTAATGTTAATGAGAAATAATTGCCATCCATTAATTCAAAGATGTTTGGAAGAGAACACAAAAGAGGAATTAATCAATTAGAGTTGGCGTCCGCAAAATCACCTTTTGTTATAAATGAACATTAAGCAGAAATGAATACATGAACATTAAGCAAAAATGAATAAATGAACATTAAGCAGAAATGAATACATGAACATTAAGCAGAAATGAATATATGAATCAATTAATCAAAGCAAGTGACGTACGTGTGTATTATGGATGGACGGACGGATGGATGGATGATCATGTAGGTATGTCTCCATGAAGACTGAAATGATTATGTTGACGTAAGTATGTGTGCATGTAAAACCGTTAATCGATTGACACAAGTCTTATATCCTGTCGTTAATGAATAGCACATCGAAATAATGGTACACGTCATACAATTTAATGAAAAGTATTTTTGACCTTGTACTGCTAGCTAGCATTGTGAATGCTGCAAACCAGTTAACATATATATTCCTATAGCTCTTGTTATTTGGCTTGAATGAATGCACATTTGAAGGGGCATGTTCCTTTTTTTCTAATTGAGAATATCGAAACATTACTGTTTTTGTTGTTTTTTTGAGGGGAAGGGATATTTTGATAATGGGGATGACGCATATGCAATGTTTGTTCTGTTTCGCTCTCGCTCTCTCTCTCTCTCTCTCTCTCTCTCTCTCTCTCTCTCTCTCTCTCTCTCTCTCTCTCAATCTTGTTTATTGCAAGGACCTTTCTGCGTTCACAATTAACACTTTAGTTTACTTAATGTTATATTAACATGTATATTTTAATTTCATTACTGTGCTAATATAAACGGTCATTCTTTAGAAATAAAATTGTCTGTACAAAGGCAAACTAAGCAGATTGAGAAGTGTAGTAGGATTCTTGATTTCAGTCTGAGAAATGATGATGAGCAACACACATGCCGTAGTTTGACTGTACCAATTTCGACTGGCTGCTTGCCCATTTTCAACCGCAAATTGATTAAGTCAGTAAAGAATTATATTCTCTAAAATCTTCATTGCCATTGCATTAATTTTGTCTTATCTTTTAAACACCAAAATGTTTTTATTGTTTAGAGATTTTCATAGATGTCAGACACAGATTGCTTAGAAAGGAAAGAAGAAGAAAAATTGATTTAGCCAACTACTGTAATTTATCTAAAATAAAATATTCCATTTTATATAATTATATATAACTCGATAAAACAAATGGATTGATGGGTCGGGAGGAAGGACATGTAGATAAAAATAGCTGATAGATAGATAGATAGATAGATAGATAGATAGATAGATAGATAGATAGATAGATAGATAGATAGATAGATAGATAGATAGATAGATAGATAGATAGATAGATAGGTAGGTAGGTAGGTAGGTAGGTAGGTAGGTAGGTAGGTAGGTAGGTACTCAGAAGGATCGCGGGATAGATGGATGAAGTGACAGAAAGAAACTTAATTTTCTGTCACTCATAGATGTATATACTTATCAGGAAGTGTATGCTTATTCTTTTCCCTGATAACGAATGCAATAGTGATATATTTCATTAACGCCTAAAATACACATATTTGTAAAGCATCTGGAGAGTAGATATTGCTAAATTTCCACTGATCCACTTGGTGGCACGATGATGAATGAATGTGGGTGTTTATGGACAAATTCAACAGAAAATAAAATGTTATCGAGACATTTAATCCTGCATTGATAAATAATTGTACAGAACCCATGACGGGTCTTTCGTCCTCTTATCAAACTGTCATTCACCGTGCAGTGTCTAGCAATGTTTGTAGTTCAGACTTTGTCTACTCTCCCACTCTCCCTTTGTCCACAGGCTCTCCCGCTATATTCTCCTTTCAACCAGTGCTGGGCTGACATTAGTGAATGATTACTGGATGTTCCATTGACTGACTGTTTGTGTAAGCAGACGGTGCTTCACATCCCAGGAGAGAGACATGGCCAAGATTTCCGGATATATTACAAGTGCGCGTTTTTTTCCAAAATTTTGTGTGTGTTTGTGTGCGTGTGTGTTTGTGTGTGTGTGTGTGTGTGTGTGTGTGTGTGTGTGTGTGTGTGTGTGTGTGTGTGTGTGTGTGTGTGTGTGCATTATTCCATATTCTTTGATTAGGTCTTAATTTTCTCTTGAAATTGTTTTCACTGAGTTAATATGCAAAATTAATCTCTGTTATTGTTAATGTGAGTGTATACAAATGGTGAGATAGATAGATAGATAGATAGATAGATAGATAGATAGATAGATAGATAGATAGATAGATAGATAGATAGATAGATAGATAGATAGATAGATAGATAGATAGATAGATAGATAGATAGATAGATAGATAGATAGATAGATAGATAGATAGATAGATAGATAGATAGATAGATAGATGGATGGATGGATGGATTGGTAGGTAGGTCGGTCGATCGATGGATGGATGGATGGATTGTTGGATGAATTGATGGAGCAGTACTTAGATGCTTATAGAGACAGACAGGAGAGACAAGAAGAGCGACTGGGAAACAGACAGACTAAAATGTCCTGTTGCTTCTTTTTTCTATTGTATCTCTCTGTGATAAGTGTTCTTGTGAGCTTTGAATTTCACTGCGATCAGTTCTTAGTAAGTGGAGCGAATGATTTTAATTACAATACATTATTTTCTAGACTTGCAGTCACTCGACTGCAGATGAATTGTATTTAAAACCTATTCATCAGTTGTATAACTGTCTCGTTCGTTGCATCCTGTTGGTACAAAAGTCGCAAACAGCAATGTAACTGTATTCATTTTTACTAATTTGTATATACAACAACAATTTTCCCTTGAACACTTGTTCAAGAAAAAAAATAAATACAAAAAACAGACTTACTGAGTTTTGTAAACAAAATTGGAAACGGTTGCGTTTTCAGCGAGCATACGCTGTCTGACCTACTCTCGCACAGTGCAGGAAATTGACAAATTTGGTTTTCAACATTTTCAATGCAGTCTAATGGAACAGTACACCCCTATATTCTGCTCCTGTCTCCTGGATCAGTGGTGAAATATTAAGTTCCACCACCACAACCCCGACCACCATCACTAAAAGTAGAGATGCAGCTGGATTCCTCAGACCATGCATCTTGTTTTTTCCCTGAATTTTAGCTCCAGCTTGCAGGACATTTCTCTGGAGACGTAGCTAATCGACTTGCGTTTCAGATATATCGTTTCCGCAAGTTAACTTGAGGTCATTACATTTTACAGATATAAAAGTGGATTTCTTTCAAGAAAGGGAGCGAAGAAAATGTTATCATAAGGTCCACCGATTGCACGTACAGAAGTGCGTTCTTCAAGAGGGGGATGCAGACTCGTTCTCTAGAATGAACATTTTATAGACATATTTTTCTTTTCTTTTTTTTTTTTTGGGGGGGGACGGAGGTTGTTTGGTTTGGTTTATTTTGGGACTTGCGTAGCTGGGTCAGTAATTGACTGGTTGGCTGATTTGGTGTGAATTACACCTTTGATAAATATTTCATTGTTAAGTATAAGCATTTGCACTTTGATTTAGATTTAGGTTTATCTTCAAAATATCGATGAGTATAATGCGTGAGTAAAAATCATTTTCTTTAGACACGTTGAGATTCGCAGGGATGAACTTTGTACAGATCTCTTTATCGTGTAGATTAGTAACAGGTTTTGTTACAAATCACTACAATGTTTAGTGGCTTTCTTTTCTGTTTGTTTGTTGGCTTATTACCGTGTATGTTTGTTTGTTGTGTTTATTTGTTGGGCTGTTATGTGTGAGTTTGTCCGCTTACTAGTTTGTTGGGGTTTTGTTTGTTTGTTTGCTTGTTGTTTTCAGCTGCTTCAGTTAAGCTGGAGGCCATGCAGCCACTCTCGTTTACAGTTGATAGCTAACAGCTCATTTCATTATAATTGATAGCAAACAGCTACTTTCGGGTCAGGCTGGTAGCAATGCAACCGTTTCTGATTTCTAACAGTTGATAACAAGAGCACATTTCTCTTTTTCACAGTTTATAACAAGCATCTGCTTAATTCCAGTTACGAGTTTAGTTAGAAGTAGTCGTTTACAGTTAAAGTTACGGTTGTAAAAAAGTAAACGCGCAATTTCTTCAAAACGTTACAGCTTATAACAAGATTAGCTTACGGTTACAATTGGTAATGAATAATCTTTTAATCTCTGTGCACGTTTTTCTTAACTCCATTCAACACTTTTTGGATAAACTGAGCTTTGGGAACGACTGCTAGCGGGCAAAATATTCCTTTCAAAGGTAAAACATATTTATCTGTCTAATTCTTAAAACAATTAAATTCACAAAACACCTACTGATCTCCCCTAACACACGTGCAATCATATGTTTGTTTGGAGTTTTACGTCCACTGTCATCGTCTGTAGATGTAGTAGACGTACGCTTGGCGTTGGGGAGATATTTAAGGCTCTGGATGAAAGAAACACTTGTCTGCCTGCCCTGAATGATGAGGTTGAAAGATTTTAGTGTATTCTGGTTGCGTATGCATTTTTCTCTAGGGCACTGGCCAGTGGCCTGCGCTTGTACGTTTTCAATTTGATCTGTAGTATACGTATCCGGTTTATACGGAAAGTGAAATCAGGTTTTCTTCTTATTAAAATTGTCATTTTCAGTAACAGATACAAGGGTGTTTGAATTTACGTTTCACCTTTCCTTAAAATTAGAGCCACAGCTAATGACGCCTTGAATGTAGTGTTACTAGAAATAGAGACACAGCTAATGACGCCTTGAATGTAGTGTTACTAGAAATAGAGCCATAACTAATGACGCCTTGAATATAGTTTTACTAGAAATAGAGCCACAACTAATGACGACTTGAATGTAGTGTTACTAGAAATAGAGCCACAACTAATGACGCCTTGAATGCAGTGTTACTAGAAATAGAGATACACCTAGTGACGAATGTAGTGTTACTAGAAATTGAGCCATACCTAGTGACGCCTTGAATGTAGTGTTACTAGAAATTGAGCCACACTTAATGACGCCTTGAATGTAGTGTTACTACAGTGCGAAAAAAGCTCCTCAACACTATATTAGGTAACTATTATTTAGGGGAAAAGTTTTCTTCTTCAATTTTTATTTTGTTTAGTATTCGTTATATAACTTTAAGCTTGTATAAAACCAAAAAAAACTAAATAAATAAATATAAAAGACCATATTTAGAGTACATATTACGCTAGTTTATGTCCTAAGAAGTTTTTGTTATTTTCATAAAATTCTTTTCGTTGTCAGGCTGTTTATAATATAGATGTGTTTGTTAACTATATTTCACCTTTACTGCTTTAAACTTAAAATAGTAGAGAGATGGCCACGAAAATATTTAGTCTTGGGCTTTTACACAAGCTTATAAAAATACCAATCATCATTAACGCATTCAAGAAACATTCCTTGACGGTGAAGTATTAGCTTGCCACTTTTGCTTGCCACTTTTGTTTGCCACTTATGCTTGCCACTTTTGCTTGCCACTTTTGTTTGCCACTTTTGTTCAGCAATTATAAATGTATGCACTCTTCATCTTGAAAGTCAACAGATTTAAATTAATCAGACAAATTCATTAAGTAAAAAAGATACATTTATTTATTACATTTATTAAAATAATTTGTTTCTAATATTTACTTTTTTAAAAACGGAATTCGATTAAGGTAAAAATAATATCAAAATCGCTTGTGTATTATTTAAGTTCGTTTTTCGTTTTATTTCGATGACTAATCAAGCAGATTATTTAAACTTGTAATGTACCAAGTAAATTTCTTGATATGTTTAGCTTATTTATTGTCTATAAATTCACAAATACTAATTGCTTATGGTAAGGTATTAATTCGAAGTTTATTTATTTTTTATAAACGTGTGTATGTATATCTGTGCTTTTGATACTATGAGACGTGTCCTGTGAACACTGTCCAAGACAGACTTAAGAATCGTTGATGCTTTAAATTCACGGTCTGATAGGGGCTTGAGAGATATAATCCTGTTTTAGAATCAGTGCTCTTCACAGATCTGGAGTTCTATAGAGAAACAAGAATCCTATTTTAGAATCCATGTCCTATAGATTTGAGATCTATATAGAAACAAGAATCCTATTTATGAATTATATATCCTATATATTTGAAATCTATATAGAAACAAGAATCCTATTTTAGAATCCATATCCTATAGATTTGAGATCTATATAGAAACAAGAATCCTATTTATGAATTATATATCCTATAGATTTGAAATCTATATAGAAACAAGAATCCTATTTTAGAATCAATGTCCTATAGATTTGAGATCTATATAGAAACAAGAATCCTATTTATGAATTATATATCCTATATATTTGAAATCTATATAGAAACAAGAATCCTATTTTAGAATCCATGTCCTATTCACGCTTCGAACTTGTATCAGGACGAATGTCGCAAGCAGATGCTGTTATCCACGTATTGCGTTTTTCTTGTTCGGTTGGAGATTACTTGCTTGTTTGTTTCTTTCTTCTTTTTTTCTTTTTTCTCTCTTAGGGAGTGGGAGAGGGGTGATGGTGGTGGTCATTAGTAGTTTTGCCATTCTTTTAAAATTTGTTATGTACACTCAAACCTCTATACATTACCTGTTCTCTCTTGATTATCCATGAATTACACAACCATAAGGAGAGCAAGGCTTGCTGTAGTTATTATATTATCTAGGCAGCACGCTTTGCAATGCACATTATTGGACGGGTGCGAACCGCGTCACGCAATTAACGATAACCCTTATGATAAAGCCAGCATTGAAGCTATCCTCTTCATAGCTCTCCTCGCGCTGTAAATGCGTCCAGCCCTCAACAGGCCTACTTTACCTACGGCCACGCAAGGACAAAGTCGCTCAACTCGGCCATGTTAACACTCGAAAGCCGTCGAAGGTTGTCGGCAAGTCTTCGGAAGTTCTGGTAAAGATAAAGCAAGAATGTACGCTGGTATGTAAGACACAGAGAGCTTGGTAAGGGAGGGAGGGGAGAGGTAAGAAAGTTCTTAGAAGCCAGCTAGTAAAGAAAAGAAGAGAGCCACAGGACTAAGTTCTTTGATCGTTTTTTCGTTGGCAGTGGAAAGCGAAGTGGCTTGTTTAGGTTTGCGTGCACTGCGCTCTACTGATTCCAGATGTGCAATGACGAGATCATTAAAGTGTCGCTGTTAAATTTGCCTATCCCTATTTCTAAACTTAATTGTTGTATAAATTGCTAAATGTCAAAGTGATCTGTCCTTGGGCACTGCTTGTGCTGATATTTTTAAGCGTCAAAGTTGGAAGTAAATAACTCAGATAAATTATGTGCTAGACTTACTGATGTATCCTAAACCAGTTTTGTGTGGATGAGTCGTTTTTATTGACCAATGGTTGAGATTTATAAGAACAAGACCAGCCAATGAGCTGAAATCAAATGTTTACCTGCTATAATTGTATATTGTCTAATAAATTTGAATTTAGAGTGGTAGAATCCAGTCATGACCGGCAGCCATTAGCTTAATGGCGAGTTAAATGACTGATTTAGAGCGAATGGGCTTAGACATATATTTGCACTTTTTCTATTGATATGCCATGCTTGTGTTTTACATAGAGATGTATTAGGTGAGTAGAATATTATTTCTACAAATTGTTATCTATTATGCTTATATGTAGTTTGCTAGACATTTGACATTGTTTCTAGTAAACCTGTTCATAAACCATTATTTTGTATTTATTATGCTGTGTGCGTGTATTGGGCTAATAAGTACTGTTGCAGGAAACTGTAGGTTGAGACTTGAATATAAGAAAGAATGGAGTTAGAGATGGATAAACTTAGCGTTTGTTCCCTGATTATATTTTTCAGGGACGAAGCAGCCTTTTTTTGTTTTCACCATAATCCCTCAGTTTTCTGATTTATAAACCACTACGACCATTGTAGGCATGCAAACTATCTACCCCTAGTCTGTAAATGTCAGGATACACTGTTTTCTGTTGATGTATTGTGGCAAAGTATGCTCAACTACATCTAGAATTTCTGGTACAAGTTAGTTACTGGAAATTGCTACATTGTTGTTCTGCATGAGGGAACTAATACTGTGAAGGAGTGCCAGAGTAGTCTCGAGAGAATAGTGGCTCATCAGTGTTCTACAACGTGCAAGAGAAACGTGAAATGATACTAGCAATGTGAACAATAAATTTGTGACTTTGTTATGGAAGCACATGAAAGACTATTGAGACATCCCTAGACAAAGTTATATACAAACTATTATCACTTATCTCTGATAACTCCATTTCTGTTCTCTGATAAGAACTATTCAGTGACTTATATTGACACTAATTATGTATTAGGGTCTAAGACTGTGTATGCAATGAAATTATTTGAACATGGTTCATGGAAATATTGAAGTCACGTAATCTTTTCATTGTATTTGCTGTATGATTGTTGATTCAATAAATCCTTACACATATTCATACCATAGATAAAAAATGGGGGGGGGTAGATGAATATAGATTAAAAGATGCATTTATCTTTACTTTAGTAAGACGTTTTCCACCTAACAAAAATATTGTGTGAACTAAGGGGACATAGGCATTACAAATAGTATGTGTTCTTTTTGTGTGTAGGAGATTTTAAATGTTGTTATGTACTGAAGTTTGAAATCGTTATATATATTTTGCAACATGTATGAAATGTCCTTATATATTGAAACGGTGGCAAAATGTGCTGAGTGTGGTGAATATCTCTTCCTGTTCAATAACGTCATTAGCTTCTTAAGAGTAGGGTGGACCAATTCAAGACAATGTAAGTATGAAAATATCATCATTAAATAAAATAACGGCTTTGGTCACATACGCGCATACACGCACAAAACCAACAACACCAAAAACAGCCCAATACCACCACCAAGTTGCCTCGAGTCTGTGGCTAACAAATTTGATGTGTGAGTATTCTTGCCACTGACGTGTTGCTGGATGTGTAACGGTTTGATTTGAAACGCTAATTGGTTTGTCTCGCGAGTTTCCGGCATCTACTGGGCAATCCTGGTCTTGAATCTCTCGAGCGCTGAACAGTGGAGCGATGCTGCGACCACAGTGCTGAGGTTTAAAGTAAGCCAATCTGCTGTCTGCATACTCAATATAAAGACCGGTTGTCTCCAAAATGTCTTGGAAAATTCAAATTTCAGATGCCGGACATTATGTCAGCTCTTTTAATTGATATACGTGTGTGGTGTGTATGTCCGTGTGTGTGTGTGGGGGGGGAGGTGAAGATAATGAAGAACGGGGATACAGAACTAGAGATATATTTATTCAATACTGACTTACCAATCCGACTATTAATAAAACTTTTAGAAGGAAGTATGTACTTGGAGACTGTCTATTAATAAAACTTTTAGAAGGAAGTATGTACTTGGAGACTGTCTATTAATAAAACTTTTAGAAGGAAGTATGTACTTGGAGACTGTCTATTAATAAAACTTTTAGAAGGAAGTATGTACTTGGAGACTGTCTATTAATACTACAAGTAGTAGGAAGTAAGTCCAAGGACAGGGTCTGTCAACTTTAAAACTGACACTGTCAGTTGAGTTTCTTTATTTCGTATTCCTCAAAGAAATCAGATATAAACCTTTTCTAGTTCCTTCTAATCAGCATTGTTTGATATTGGTCTGTATGCCTATGGTCACAATGAATAAATTATGTTTGCAAAATGATGGTTTATTATCAGTTGTATAATTTACAATTGTGCCTATAGCAGTAGCTACACAGATAACTGTGTAGTTAAATGTGTTTTGTAATGCCAAATACATGACATGAATTATAAAAAGAGAAAAGTGTTATCTGTTTTATACACCATAGGCCATTTGATTCTAAAACAGTCGGGTAGCGAAATAAAAATACAAGTTGTAATATACAAGGCAGTTTGCTTGCATTTGATTGGCTACTCTAATCATGTGGTTTGCACGTTCTTCACCCTTCGGACCCATTGCTACGGAATATTTTAATCTTGAAATGTGTGGCATACACTCGTTTTGAAATTTTCTCATCTCTTGTCTGTTTTACTTTTCACTTATTTGTGTTTCGTTTGTAATTAAATCGTTTAAACAATCGCATAGTATAATGATGTTTGCTGATTTTATTAAATTATTAATTATTTCATGAACAAATTATCAATTTGACGACACAATACACAACAATAAAAGTCACATCATTAGACGACACTATATACACCACTAAAAGTCACATCATTAGATGACATAGTGTACATAGATAAATAATTATATATCAGTAAATGGCACGCCACTAAATTGCTCATCAGTGAAAGGTATCAAACCATTAAAAAGTTCGTCACTACATTTCCCACAAATAGATTAAAATATCCAGTTACACATCTCCAAAAGAGGCACTTCTATAGATGTACACACAGGCGTGCAATCACTAGTAATGGTAACTCACAGAACTAACGCGTACCTGAATGATAGAGGGTGTGCCATTCAATTCTTCTCGTCTGCTCACTCAGAATTATTCCTTTATTGATCAGATGTAGGTCCGATGACTGTGTCGCGACCTGTCTCCAGGGCCGTCGGCAGTCCGCACGGTAGCCGGTGGTTAAACGGGGACAATTAAGCATTGTCTAGTGGGTTTATGCAGATTACATTTAGCTTTGACAGAGTCTATAACTTCAGATGTCTGGACTAGATCCATAAAAGATTTTTCCAAGCAGCTTCACTTGTTGTAGTTTTACTCAGCGATGTGAAATAACTAATTGGAAACACTGATTAATTATCCTGCCATTTGCCTTCATTTTGCTATGCAGGCACACGCGGCTTTTTTATAATAATACAAGTGTCAGTGTATATATAAAAATTATTAGCTCATCAATAAAATTTTGGCCAAACACTATTTTCATATCGAGGTATTTGTTTTTGTTTTAACAATTACAAAATCTAAATATTATTCTTGGCGATATAGACATACTTATGTGTTTTTATGTGTGTGTGACTGTGCTTGCGTGCCTGATTATGTGTGCGCGCGAGTGTACGTGTGTGTGTGTGTGTGTGTGTGTGTGTGTGTGTGTGTGTGTGTGTGTGTGTCTGCATGCGTGCGCGCGCGCGCGCGCGTGTATGCCAAGCTCAATATATATATATATCAAAATATTACATTTACACAGCTAAATAGAAATAACTTGTTGATGATAATACGCAGTCGTTGGGTCTCAATGCATACATCTTATTTCAGTATTTTATTGTATTATAGTCAGCAGAGATCGTTGCATTTATTTGAGTTCTTTTCTATTCTTTAATTTTTCTGATATTTGGTAATAGCAAAACAAGAAAAAAGAAATAGTTCTAGAAATCAAGGAAGGGGATACTTGGGGTGCATCTTGAACAACACTATTGGAAACAAGCCCTCCGCTGTCGCTGTACCATAAAACGCCTGCTGTCAAAAGGACTTTAACTCTGCATGCGTCTGATCTGTGACTTCAGCTTGAAATATGCATGCCAATCTTAAGCTTGGATAGACTTGGATTAGTGAAAGTAAAGTGTCTGTACTGTTTGGGGCATCCTATTCCCGTCATGTAATATAATAATAATAATAAGTAGTAATTCGGAAAATCCTATTTTCGTCACGTGATACAATAAGAAGTAGTAAGTTGGAAAATCCTATTTTCGTCACGTGATACAATAAGAAGTAGTAATTTATGGTATCATATTCTCGCTTCGTGATATAATAATAAGAAGAAGTAATTTGGGACATCCTATTCTCGTCACGTGATAAAATAATAATCAGTAGTAATTTGGGGCATCCTATTCTCGTCACGTGATATAATAAATATAATCAGTAGTAATTTGGGGCATCCTATACTTATAATAAAAAGTAGTAGTACTGTGGGTGAACTGGTGTAGAAACTCTTAGTGCTTACTGTCTTGGACAGTCCGTTCAATATTCCTCACACAGAGCGTCGGTGAAGATCAATCGAGAAGATCCTAAGTAACAAAGAAGGGCTTGTATCTTGGCCTGCAAGCCAGACTGGCTTTAGCTTCAAACCACGACCTCCATCAAAAAATAAAAGTTTGCATAAGTAACCCTTTTTAATTTACACCCCGTGTTTTTTTTAAACAAATTATTTGTGGGGTATCTTTATTTAAAACGCCTATTTTATAATATATTGAATATATTGGTTTTGTGTGTGTGTGTGTGTGTGTGTGTGTGTGCGTGTGTGTGTGTGTGTGTGTGTGTGTGTGTGTGTGTGTGTGTGTGTGTGTGTGTGTGTGCGCGCTCGCGCGCGTGCGAGTGTTTCTTTGTGAATGATTTGTTTCAAGTTCTAATCAAATTCAAATGCAATGTCCTACCAAATGGCAGTTTCCGATTTCTTAGTGACTTACAAATTTCTAATTTAGCTAATTATCTGTTTCTTCTGTAAATGGATACAAATATTGTATCTGTCTACACTTTTCCAAGTTCGTAAATAAATAATAGGAACGAATGTTCACTGGCGTATAATGTAAATATATTACTTGTGTCTTTTCTTTCGTTCTCGTTCCGATCATCTGATTGAGCAGAGGGCAGATGTATGTGTTCTGTCTGCTTGTTAGGGAATTGTTTGTGTGAATGAGTGCGCGCGTGTGTATATTCGTGCATGTATGTATAAATGTGCTGTGCGCATTGCGTGCGTGCGTGTTTAAGTGTATGCGCGAGCGCGTGCTAGCGTGTGTGTACGTGAGTGCGTGTGTGAGTGTACGTGTGAATGTATATATGAGTGCCGTGTGTATTTATGCGCGTATATGTGCGCATAGGTATATGTCCGTACGTGGGTGTGCGTGTATGAATGTGTGTCTGTATGTGAGTGTGTCCTACCCAATGGAAAGCTGATTTGCGGGTTCAGTTGACAGTACGTCACTTCTGGAAAGGTTTGTCGGAAAAGTCACGTTTGGGGAAGAGGTCTTTCACAGTGTATTCGTGACTTGGATTCAGATGTTAATAGGAAAGAGAACAACGGGCGCCGACACAGAGTTTCTGCCCCTTGTAAAATGTTTTTGCATCTAATTGGAGAATTCCCAACATTCACACATACTCTTGCACTCAGTGATCTTTAGTGTGCAACAACGTGTTTTTTTCTACTTTAATGCAGCCAATCATTGGCACTCTGTATATAGATTTATTTCTAATTGTTTTCGGGATTGAGTGGGAGGCTTGGGGTAGTTAGGGGGGGGGGGTGGAGTGGGGGGGTGGAGTGGGGGGGGTGTCAATCAAGATGATGTGAATAAAATGCGAAGTTATCGTACAAAAATCATTTCAGACAACTTCATTTGCCTTGAAAATGTTGCAGTCCAACCTTCTTGCCCTCCCCGCCCCTTGTCCATTTCATACTCACTTAAAGTTAGTTTAGAGTAATGGGTTAACGAAAAGGAATTAAACGGGCTCAAAACACACCATTTTCTATACACGCACGCACACACACACACATCCCTTCCATTCCTTCTTAAACTCGCTCAACCAAGACCTTTTCGTCAATATTCTTTGCGCAGTAGATCGCATTTACAGAAATTATTCTTTTAATTTGGATGTGGGGAAGGGGAGGTAACCTTAAAACTATTTGTGCGTGAAATACGTTTACACTTGTTCAGCCCAATGGAACCAATCTGTGACGTTGTATGAATTCAAAGAGTTCCCAAATCGACCGATTAAGCGGTCCATAGTGGTTAGAGTGAACTCCCTTTACGCAATACCGTCAGCAGAGTTCGGTGCAGAGTGGATAAGTTATCGCCCTGAGCGGCAGTGATATTGTTATGTTTGATTTTGCCTTAACTGGTGGTCAATACCTAATATTAGTTCGCACAAACTGAATATCCAAAATTTGGTCTTCGCTTAAGAGTAATAACTCTTGTTCGGTTTGTACTTAAAGTTAATGGGAGTAGATCGAGCTTTGTTTATTGTAAATGACCACAGTAAGGTTTTTTCGTTTACAGATGCTTCCCGTCTGGCTTTGGCTTGGACTTGATGGCTTTAGTCTTACTTTGCTTAATTTGTATGTCTGCTAGTTCTTCCTCTGCATTTTGGAGTTAATAGCCAAGTCCAGCCTTTGATTAGAATTGATGGCCAGGTCAGAATTAATAGCCGAGTCCAACCTTTGCTTAGAATTGATGGCCAGGTCATTTAGTAACAAAGACAAGTTTATTGTTCACCATTATTACGTCACTTCCACGTGTTTCCCTCTCATGTTTGTAGAACGCTGATTCACTGCTATTGTCCAGAGGTTAACTTGGGTGCCTTCACCATATTTAACTCTCTCAAGCAGAACAGAAATTAGTAACTATTTCCAGTAACTTCCTTATACCAGAAATTTCTCGATGTAAGCAGAATACTTTACCACCATACATCAATGAAGTGTAGTGTAATCTTCACCTTACACGCTGTTCCCCACCTCTATTATGGTCTGTCGTAGAAAGAAAGGCTGCTTACTCCCTGATTATATAAAATAAAATCAGGGAACAAATGCTAAGTTTCTAGTTTATACATCTTTAACTCCATTCTCTCTTACATTCTATTCTTACCTTACAGTTTCCTGCAACAGTATTTATTAGCCCAATAAATCATTGTATGAACAGGTCCACTAGAAACAATGTCACGTGTTTAGCACACTACATACGAGCATCTTAGTTCAAACATTTGTAGAAATAATAGTCTACTCACATAATACATCTCTATGCAAAATGCAAGTATAACACATCAATGGCAAAAAAATGAAATATTTCTAAATCCATTCTCTCTCAACCAGTCAGTTAACTCACCATTAAACTAACGGCCGCCATTCAAGACCGCACTTCTTGCCACAACAAATTCAAGTGATTAGACAATAGGATTTTCTTCAGCAGGTAAATCGTTTATCACAGCCCATTGGGTGGTCTCGTTCTTGTAAATCTTAACCATTGGATAATAAAAACCACTCATCCAGTTGGAACTGGTTTGCATTACATCAGCAATTTCTAGCATATTCTTAACTCGAGTATTTACTCCATATCTGACACTTACAAAAATACCATCATAAGGAGTGCCCAAGGTTGGGTTACTTTGACAATTTAACAATTTATATAACAATTAAGTCTAGAAATTGGGATAGGCAAATTTACTTCGCCATAGGATGCATACATATGAAAATAACTACATTCTCCATTCGTTGTTCGAGTTCCCGGTGGGCACGCTGATGTCGTGGTTGAGAAAGAAGCTGTCAGTTGCACGGTTCTTCGAGTTCGCCGCGTTTAGACGCGCGTCATAACCAGTCTGTTTCACACACACACACACACACACACACACACACACACACACACACACACACACACACACACACACACACACACACACACACACACACACACATACACACTGCTTCTTTAATCTGTAGGCAGTAGCTGATGAGAGGATGTTATGGGATTTTTTCCCCCGTGGAATACTAGTTCGTTGAATCACTCAGATGGAACTAAAAGAATGACTTTGTCGTTAACGTGTGAGCAGTCAAAATCGTTAACGGCGATTTGGCGAAGAGGGAGAAGACAGATGGAGAGAAAGGATAAAGTAAAATATGAAAGAAAAGTTGTCCTTTGTGGTGGTGGGGTTACGTCAATATAGAATGATTAATAAAGGTCTTTTATTGTAAGTCAAGTTCTGAATGACAGTCACTGTTAAGTCAGGCAGTTCTTGGCATGTGAGGCATTCGCTGGAAAAAAACAACTGAGTATTCACAGAAAAGTTAGGAATTCTATGAAAACTCGGGTCTTCGTAGAAAAGTTAGGCATTCAGTGAAAATTCGTGTAATAAATGGAAAGATTTCATTGGAATCTCAGTAATTAAAGAATGTTCAGGTAGTCAATACAATCGCAGATATTATATTTTAAGTTCTGGCGTACGTAGAAGAATTATGCATTTGTAGAAATTTCAGGCAGTCATAGAAAACATGCCACAGAAAACTAAAGAGTGCAATGAAAACTCATGCATGTAATTAAACCTGCGGCATTCAGTGAAATACCGAAACATTCTGAAAAAAATCAGCCAAAGTAGAAAATAAAGTAGATAATGAAATCTCAAGGAGTCTGTGACGCCAACACCACCTCGTTAATGGTTATGATTATTATTAATTAATCGTCCATAACTAATTACAAGTGATGAGAATCTATGTTATTAATAATTCTCCAGCAGACACCACTCGTCTCTCTCATTAGGCAGATATGAGGGTGTTAAAACGTTTTCTCTCTTCCACAACATTAACGACAAACATTTTCCATCACACAGTATTTCCGTAGGTGGAAAACATCTTACTAATGGAGAAAACAAATCCGCCTTTAATCGATATTTAGGAAGCCCTGATACACCCATTTTCTTCTCCAACATACGGATATCAATATGTGTAAAAAGATCAATAAATTTAAAAATAAATGTATTAAATCAAATAAACATTAAACAAATACAATGAAAAAGATTACTTGACATCGATATTTCCATGAAACCATATTCGAATATAAATATAAATTCAACAATAGAGTCAAATCACAGGATAGTTCTTATCAGAGAATAGAAATGGAGTTATTAGAGAAAAGTGATAATAGCTTCTATGTAACCATGTAATGATGAAACTGGGAGGAGAAATTAGTTGTTGGGTTTGTTGTTGCTTTGTGCATGTGTGTGTGTGTGTGTGTGTGTGGAATAAAGCGTCGGAAGCCGTAGCTCTGCAATTTTGGGTGCGAGTACAGCATGTGGTTGTTTGTGAGTTGTTTGTGGTTATTTGTGGTTGTTTGTGAGTGTGCGCTGCATGTGGTTGTGTGTGCATGTTTGTGTGTGGTTGTATGCGCATGTTTTGTGTGCAAGCAGCATACGGTTGTGTGAACATATTCGTTTGTGCATATAGCATGTCGTTGTGTGATTGTGGATGTGTGTGGTTGTGTGTTCATGTTTGTGTGTGGTTGTGTGTGCATGTTTGTGTGTGTGCGCGTAGCGTGTAGTTGTGTATGGCATGAGTGTTCATGTTTGTGTGTGCTCATAGCGTGTGGTTGTTTGTGTGTGGTTGAGTGTGCATGTTTGTGTGTGCTCATAGCGTGTGGTTGTTTGTGTGTGGTTGAGTGTGCATGTTAGTGGATGCTCATAGTGTGTGGTTGTTTGTGTGTGGTTGTGTGTGCATGTTTGTGTGTACTCATAGCGTGTGGTTGTTTGTGTGTGGTTGAGTGTGCATGTTTGTGTGTGCTCATAGCGTGTGGTTGTTTGTGTGTGGTTGAGTGTGCATGTTTGTGTGCTCATAGTGTGTGGTTGTTTGTGTGTGGTTGAGTGTGCATGTTCGTATGTGCGCGCGCGAGCGGCATGTGGTTGTTTTATGTGCATGTTTATGTATGCGCATGGAGTGCGGCTGTTGTGTCTGAATGTTTGTGTGGGTGGGTGGGTGGGTGGGTGGGTGTGGGTGTGTGCGCGCGCGCGGGCAAGTAGTTGTGTTTGTTTGTTTGTTGTTTTGTTTTTTTTTTTGGGGGGGGTCCGCGCGGGGACGAGTGGTTGTTTGTGTAAACGCGCCGGCGTGCTGTTGTTTGTATGCATGTTTGTATGCGCTGGCGGCGTGTAGTTGTTGGCGTGCACATTGAGTGTTTATGTGTGCGCGCAGCATGTGATTGTTTATGTATGCGCAACGCGTGGTTGTTTGTGTGTGCGCGCAACGTGAGGTTGTTTGTGTGTGTGCGCAACGTGAGGTTGTTTGTGTGCGCACAACGTGTGGTTGTTTGTGTGTGTGCGCAACGTGAGGTTGTTTGTGTGCGCACAACGTGTGGTTGTTTGTGTGTGTGCGCAACGTGAGGTTGTTTGTGTGCGCACAACGTGAGGTTGTTTGTGTGTGTGCGCAACGTGAGGTTGTTTGTGTGCGCACAACGTGTGGTTGTTTGTGTGTGTGCGCAACGTGAGGTTGTTTGTGTGCGCACAACGTGTGGTTGTTTGTGTGTGCGCGCAACGTGAGGTTGTTTGTGTGCGCACAACGTGTGGTTGTTTGTGTGTGTGCGCAATGTGAGGTTGTTTGTGTGCGCACAACGTGTGGTTGTTTGTGTGGGTGCAACGTGTGGTTGCTTTTTTTGTGAGCGCAGCGTGTGGCTGTTTGCGTGTGCGTGTAGTGTGGGCAGTTGTGTGTTGGTTGTCACAATATGCAAGTGTGTGTACGTGTGTATGTAGGTGGAAATAAAAATTAAATTGCAACAAACGTAAAGCAAGTAACTCAATTTTAAATGTTATGTTGCGTTTGTTTGACGAATTCAAAAACAATTTCAATTCTGTTCATTTACCAAGTTGTATTGTGTTTCAGAAGGTGGTCTCCCTTACCTGCTGAGGTAGATGCGTGTGTGGACGATCATAAGTACACATGAAGCACTCGATGGTAAGTAGTTGACAGCGCTTTCGGGAGGCAGTTTTCTTTCTTTCTTTCTTTCTTTCTTTCTTTCTTTCTTTCTTTCTTTCTTTCTTTCTTTCTGCATTTCTTTCTTTCTTTCTTTTTTTCTTTCTGCATTTCTTTCTTTCTTTCTTTCAAGTCTGTAACTATAGTGTCCCTATGAGTGGGTGTATGTCCGTGTGTGTGTCCGTGTGTGTGTCCGTGGTATTTATATATAAAAAATCCTGGCACTAGTTTACGGGAATTAAAGAACTAGCATCGTGCGATCGTCCTTACATATATCATTTTATTACTCGGAAAATCACTCCAGTAAAAAGTGTTTAAAATATTGCATGTTCACATCTGTATTATTGATGTGATAACTAAATAACATAATTTGATATTAATATACAAAACTTTAGCTACTAAAATTAGGTACTATTCACATTTGGGGCATAACAAGCATAGCTATGCTTAGTGCTTGTGATCGACATACTGTTTGATTTGATACATATGAAGCAATCCTAAGCTTGATGCAAGGACCATATGTATACAGAACTTGATCATCAAGTCACGTGTTCGACCTTATCCAGATATACTGCTTTGACGGTTTACATAAGTAAAATGTCTATATATAGGTAAAGCTCAGACTTTAGAACAAAATGGTCTAAGATTAGAAATACATGAGAATACGAACTGCATGCAATGTCAAGCTGGGTATATGTATATTCCAATTTGGACATCTCTAACCAGTTATTTCTCAGATGAAACTTTTGGCGTTGTTAACATTGTCATGTGTCGAGAAAATACACATTGCAATATTATGACTTTAATTACACTGGTCTTTTAATTTCGCCAAGCGATTTCTGCGTATCGGAAAATCTTCAAATCTTCAAAATCTTCACAAAGGCAGAAGTTTTGTGACTTTCAAAATTGTCTCCACCGCTTTTCTATACTTAATTAAAAATTCAGATTTATATGTTTTTATTTTTAAGACAGTGGTCAGAAGGACGTTGTGACTTGGTGCGGGTGTCTTCTTGAAATGCAATTAATTTGTTGAATTCATTTCCGTTGTTGTCAAATTAGCGTCACTACTAAAAAAAAACAAAAAATACCAGAAAAAATTAGTCCTCAGGAAAGAAAAACATTATAAATCTTTGATTACTTATTTTTTAATTTATTTTTCGTTTTGTTCCGGGTTTTATTTTTTTATTTTTTTGGAGGGGGGAGTCTCCATACTTATTTTGCCGATGTTGTTTTTTGCCTTAGGTTGTTGTGGACAACTAGTTGTGTTAATCGCTGAGTGGATGGCGCAAGGTGAGCAACAAAATCCAAGTCGTATGAAACAAATCTGATTGTGATTATTTCCCTTCATGCACAGATGGATAGATATGTTAAGTACGTGGATGGGTGGGTGGATAAGCGGACGGTAAGGACAGAGAGACCAATGTGTTGAACTTAATTTCACTCATGACAAAATGCCACTGCTTGCTGTTCCATTCTTTCATCAATGACAGGATTCCAAGGAAAGTCATTACAATTTGGCTGGTGGTGTCCGTGATGAGAGCGAGGGTCTTTTCAGCTTCCTTCCTCGAATATATCGTGCAGCCAGCGACTGTTTTCATTTACGAAGTTTGAATTTGATGGCTTGCTGAAGGGATGAACATTCAGTGCGCTTTCCTTTAAGAATTCCTTCTGGAAATGTCACTCAGAGAAATGGTATTTGAATCAAGGGACGTCGTACATGCGTGTGTAAATCTGGGCTGGTGTTGATATTCAACAACGTACCCAGTGTGGGAATCGTACACAGTCACGTGACAGTTATAGTGCTCCCATGGACTCCTAAACAGTCACGTGATCTTTCAGTTACTTTTCTCACTGTGTGGACTCGTACACAGTCACGTGATCTTTCAGTTACAGTGCCCCTTTTGTGTACACTGTACAAGAACGTACAAACGTCTCTACGATAAACCCATTTTTAATGAATAGCTAGCTTTACTCTAAATTATTTAGGCACAGAAGACTAGATGAACGATTTTTTAATGTATATTTATTAGTATTGATTTGTGGCATTTCCTTCTCGAACGCTTTGAGAAATTACAGAAATTATTGACCTGTTGTAAGCCGTGCAATATATTTTTATGATTTATTTCTATCGGCTTGTATTTTCATCCTTGAGTGATCTTTTACAAATTACTTCCCTTTGTGACGAATTAGTTTTGTTCCAAGGAACTGCGAGGAAATCACTAACGAACGCGACCTTGGCCGCCTTTTTGCTTTAGTCTTTGCCGTCCGTGTTTTGTTGGTTTTTTATTTTGTAACTTTTTGCTGAGCTTTCATGTAGTATTCGTTGCTTTCCGACAGTAATGTTCACCGGCAAATCATTTCCTTTAGTAATGACGTTGTCAGTCAGTGGGTTTCAGGGACCACATTCAATGCTTTCGATTCGTGTTGTATTCCTAAGCCTCTCTGTCGTGCATTGGTGCAGAAAATAACAAGTTGACCCCTTGATGGTCCTTGGTGGCCATATCTGCCAGGCCTACTGTCTTCGAGACGTCGAAAGCTCGCCAGAAAACATTCCATCTCGCTTTTGATGTGACGTCACGTTTTCCTTCTGTGTACGTCTGGTGAGGGGAGAACAAAGGGTTAGGAAAGGGAGAGCATTATGGAAATGTTGCGCTGCGGTTTCATTGGTTTTGACTTCACGTACGATAATGACTGATGATCAAAAGGGTTTGCTTTTTAGTTGTAGATGTCATTAGCGTGAATTGGAGGGGGGGTTGTAGAACATTGTTTCGAAAGGGTTTTATTTCACTGGGGGGGGGGGAGTTATTTCTGAATAAACTAATAAAATAACATGCACAAAAAAAAAAAAAAGAGGGAAGGAGAATATTAAAAATAATCTCGTCGTTCCTAATTGCATATCAACATTTTTCGGGCATTTCACATCACGCATTTAATTTATAACTGTCTCCATATTTAGTTAGTTTGGGTAACACAAAAAGTTGGAAGGGAGGTAAATAAACATAATGAACTCATTGCAATATGCTAACAAATACAAACCGTTGTTTTTGATGGATAAAAGGGGAGATAAGTTACTGACACTCCTGGACAAGCTATTACCACTGTTAAGACGGACAGAGGACTTTGAAGGAGATTACTTGATGTTACTGGCATACAGAGTGAATAGTAAGAAGTTATCAAAATGTGATGACTTCCATTAGTTTTCAGGTAATCTTCAGATAAAGAAATATTATTCTTTATCATTCTTTCAATTTTTCTCGCTCTACGCTGGGAGATTATCGAGACTGCGCACTGGGAGATTGATTTATTGCTTTGTGTCCACTTCCAACTTTCGTTTACTTCGCGCATGGATGCATGCACACCTCGGGAAACTTTATCTGTAGAAAGGATGGAAAGAGACCTTTGGTGTGAGAGAAGGGTTTCTTAGTTTACACCTATTATTTCCTCATTATGCTGTACAACTACCATTGTTTTTACATCTCTGATGGGTACTTCTCGGCATTGTTACTCATACGGGTATAATGAAGACACCACCCACCGCTGACTTTCAGCAAGTGTCAAGCATACCACTTCTCTATTTGTTCACATACCTGTAGAGAGACCGAACAATCTAATTGAAGTATTGTAAATTTTTAATTAACAAAGCATTTAAATAGGAATAAAATTGATTCATCAGTGTCGATTTTACAAGAATTCTAAATTAAAACAACATTTAAATAAGTACATCAGTCTTGTCACCACCATTCCTCTCTCGGTTGAAAGGGGGGGGGGTAATGGCTAGCCAACGCTTCACTGGACCTCGTGTAGGTGGTGTGACAAGTATCCACACGACAGAACGAACCAAGATGTTTGTTTGGAAATAGTTTTTATTCTTTGTGCAGGGTTATGAATACATTGGTATGTGTGTGTGTGCGAATGTACCAAGGATAAGTGAAGTGTAAATTGAAAGAACAACAAATGAACGACCGCGCTCACTCACTCTCAACAACCAAAGACAGAAACTTCAGTTTTAAAAGTTTCTAACTAAATTTTTATTTCAACAAAAATGTGGTTCCTCACACATGGTGTTAATCAGTTTTTTCAGGACCAGATACATTCACATTCATGGGGTGGGGGACAAGAGCAATGAATAATGAATAACGGAAAGAAAAGATAAACAAATAATGAAGTCAGTAAATTATCTCACATGATGGCAATCTTGCCGTACAAATATCATACGTACAAAACAATAAATGTTCTGATGCTTTATACCCAATATAATCAGAATGTTTCAATAAACAATACTAAAGTTCCTTTCAAATAGGACAAATTCAGAATTCAAATAAATGTTCTCAAAATTTGTTAATATAGTATGTTAATGTGTTTAATATACATAAATCTACCTACTCTACATATGTGCCACTAAATTAAATGTTTACTCACTCATAAGTGTGGTTGATGAGTGAAGAAAATATACTCCATTGACGTATCAAACAAAATGCACAACACTGTAACACAAATGTTCCAATAAATGAAATATAAATGACACTGTTGAAGTAGAATCCATATTCCACCCTAACAACAGAGGGAGGATGAAAAAAATGGAGTTTGGATAACGAGGTGAGGTACCCTGCTATCCTCACCAAGTGTGGCATTCGCATGGCAGATAGTTGGGACAAGGCCCTGTGGAGGTTTTTCCAAGTAGCGCATGGAACACCCAAGTTTTAGCGGTTTTCCACACGAAAACTATTCACTACCGGCCATCGCTAAGCTGGGGATGTAGTGCAAGCACTATGACTCGTGGCCTCAAAATTCATGGAAATGGTGAATGACTTGCCTCAAAGTCACACCTTGGATGAAAAAAAGTGATGATATCGAAAATACAGCTATCCTCGCTGTACACACAGGATGAATATGTCATCCGTGTCTTGGCTGGACATTGAGTACACAGTTGAAGAAAATGGCGGATTCGTAATATGTCATGCACACAGTAGCCTACTCATGGCTACTACACTTGCGCCTCAAGTGGCGTACCCTCACAGCCACGATGTCAAACACACATGCAATCATCATCTGCTAAGCAATAATCACTCGTCTTGTGGAATAGGCCAGGCCAGTTCATACTTAAGTAAATGTCAGCTGACAGTTTACTATGCTTCATAAAGAATTTCAGAATATGAAACTTGAATATAATGGAAGTCTGAATCCCATGAACTCCACTTCTTGAAGAAAATTTTACAGAATTTTCAAAATGGCGCTCAAGAGTCCATGCAGCGAAATAATAGGTTTAACTCACATTGCAGTTGTCGTGATCTCTCTTTCCTATTTCCTGTCCTTTGGTTTATATACTAGCCTTCGGGAACCTTCTACAAAGGTCTGGACTCCTACCCATAGTGTAACTAAAAGTGTGCTGCTCAATAAATTTTCCTAACACAATGTTTTAGTCTTGGTGCATTGCTACTGCTGTATGCTACGCTAAGTATTAAAATATCTTGCACAAGTACAATTAAATTTCACAGTCATACATTACTGAATCTTATGCACTCACATACGCACACGCATTCAGTGTGTTCAGTAGACACCCTTTCAAAACATGACATAAATATTGCACTCTGTGACCGTAAAATGCGATGATGATAATAATTTTTAAAAGA